>QLTV01003388.1:4366434-4400439 GCA_003457575.1 Thermophis baileyi
GTTTGCAAAAGAGCATCTGGATGTTCCACAGCACTACTGGCAAAATATACTGTGGACAGATGAAACCAAAATTGAGTTGTTTGGGAAGAACACACAACACTATGTGTGGAGAAAAAAAGGCACAGCACACCAACATCAAAACCTCATCCCCACTGTAAAACATGGCGGAGGGAGCATCATGGTTTGGGGCTGCTTTGCTGCCTCAGGGCCTGGACGGATTGTTGTCATTGATGGGAAAATGAATTCCAGAGTTTATCAAGACATTTTGCAGGAAAACGTACGACCATCTGTCCGCCAACTGAAGCTCCGCAGAGGATGGGTGATGCAACAGGACAATGACCCAAAGCATACAAGTAATTCAACAAAAAAATGGCTTCAACAGCACAGAATACGCCTTCTGGAGTGGCCCAGTCAGAGTCCTGACCTCAACCCGATCGAAATGCTGTGGCATGACCTTAAGCGAGCGATTCACACCAGACATCCCACGAATATTGCTACACTGAAACAGTTTTGTGAAGAGGAGTGGTCCAAAATTACTCCAGATCGTTGTGCAGGTCTGATCTGCAACTACAGCAAACGTTTGGTTGAGGTTATTGCTGTCAAAGGAGGGTCAACCAGTTATTAATTCCAAATGTTCACATACTTTTTCCTCCCTGCACTGTGAATGTTTACATATTATGTTCAATTAAACCATGGCAACATCGAATGTTTGTGTAGTATTATTTTAAGCAGACTGTGTTTTTCTATTGTTGTGACTTAGATGACGTTCAGAGCACATTTTATGACCAATTCATGCAAAACTCCACGTAATCCCAAGGGGTTCACATACTTTTTCTTGCAACTGTATGTGCCAGTCAGTGGGTAGACTTGACACTTAATTACCACTTTATGACATGCAGATAAGTGTTTCCCATGTATTGGAAAGTCTATTTAAATCCTTATGACTCATCAGGAGATTGTGAAGACAATCGCCTTCAAATATGCTGCTGTATATTTTCAGATGCTGCAAGTGGCCCTCTTGTCCTGTGTTGAAGAAATGAAGGCCACCTCTTCCAGTGCAGAAGCAACAGTGCCCTCCCTTCCTTGGGTCCACCTTGCTTATCATCTGTTTAGGAGTCGTCTGCAGAACTTTTCCCGCATTCTTGCTGTGTACCCTGAAGTGCTTCATACCCTTGAACAAAGAGAAAACAAAGGAAGCTGCATGTTGCAAAGCCAAATGGTAGGTGTAACATTTAACTTCAATAGGAAAACATGACACCTGGGGGTAGGGGGAACTGGGATTTTCTCTATATTCTTAGCCAGGAGAAATTAATCTGTCTGCAAAGCAGGAGTTCCAGGCATGTCTTCAAAATGTTTTTTACCGGCTATGCTCCTAATGTTTGTATTTGCTTTGTAATGAGAATACATGGAGGATCTCCCAAGCAGGGTCAAATAATAGCAACTTAAACTTATATACAGCTTCACAGTGCTTTACAGCCCTCTCTAAGCGGTTTTACAGAGTCAGCATATTGCCCCCCCAACAATCTGGGCCCTCATTTTAGCGACCTCGGAAGGATGGAAGGCTGAGTCAACTTTGAGCCTGGTGAGATTTGAACTGCCAAATTGCAGGCAGCCGGCAGTCAGCAGAAGTAGCCTGCAGTACTGCATTCTAACCATTGCACCACCACGGCTCTTAATAGAATTGCTTTTACTTCCCACTATGCCTGAAGAGAAAAGTTTTTTTTTTTATCAGTGTGTGCTACGTGCTATAACATATGCCGGTAAAACATGGAGACTCACCTCACAATCGATACAAAAGCTACAAGTGGTGCAAAGAGCCATGGAAAGGTACATGCTTGGCATTATAAGACAGGATTATAATGCTCAGCATTATAAGACTGCACATGGATTAGAGAATGAAAGAAAGTATACGATATCATCAAGAGATTAAAAGAGTTGAAGTGGAAATGGGCTGGTCACATAGCAAGAAGAACTGATGGGAGGTGGACCAAGGCAGTCATAGAATGGATCCCACTTGATAAAAAGCATCCATGAAAGAGACCTAAAACAAGATGGATCGACAACATCAGCAAGTATTGACGGCCTAAATGGCAAAAGAAAGCTCAGGACTGTATTAGTTGGAAACATGCAGAAGAGGCCTTCATCCTACAGTGGATAGACAATGGCTAAAATGATGATGATGATATAATATTTACTCTCCCATAAATAAAATTGAAATTTAAATAAGATGTAGGCAATTGATTTCAATAAATCGTGATAAAATTATGAAAGTTTTTCATTAAACAAATAAAGTAGGCTGAAAACAAGAAGTGTAAAGTTGAAATGAAAAAAAAATTAGGGATTTTAAAAGGAAGACAGTAGAAATGTAAGTCAAACAGAAATCAAAAGGATGTAAAACGGGGGCCATTAAAACTGGTGGATGGGATAGACAGGAAGAAAGCCACCTATAATCACTAAAGATATTACAGAAGGGAACCTCAGGTAGTCCTCATTTAGTGACTGCTATTGGGACTGGCAATTTAGTTACTAAGCAAAGTGCTTACAAAACTGTCTTTAAATCATGGCTGTGATTATGATCTTACTCCAGCTTTCCTTTGCTTTACAGACCTGCAAAGATTGTGAACGGCAAGGATTGATAATAAAATTACTTTTCTGTAACCACCATAACTGTGAACGGTTGCTAAACAAGGCAGTTGCTAAATGAGAACTCCTTGTATTTATTTAGGGAACCATTTAAGTATTTGATTTTTATACCACCATACTAGTCAGATTATTTAACAATAAAGCCATTAACACAAGGCACGATGATGGAGTGAGGGCATCAAAATCCAAGCTGGTTTTCTTATTCTACTTTACCAAAGGATGCCTAGATTCGATAATGTAATTCTCAGTGAAGGATGAAGTGTTATGTTCTTACATCACACGTGTGTGGTAAGAGGCTTCTTTATGCCTGTTTGCCATAGGTGCTAGATGTGTTCGCTGCGCTGGCCTGCACTGAAATGTTATCCTCGGCAGTCCTGAAACGGAAAACTCGTACATGGCTCCAGCAGGTGAAGGACCTTCAAATGCCCATTGAACTTGTGTGCGCAGCAAACTGCAGCCAAGGTAGTGGAAGCCAATGCAGCCAAATGCTCCAAGAGGTCAAGTAAGTAAAAAGTTCAGGATTGTAGAAATGTTAATTTGTGTCTACTTTCTGTTGTGGTAAAGATCATTTTACGGTTGCTTTTTTCTATTGTCGATACGTTGCTGGCTTTTTTTTCCCGGCCAACTTCATAAGTTGACTTCCTATGGTAATTGGCACACTCTAAATATCTTTAGTTCCTGTGGTCTAAATCTTAACATAGGTTGGTTCTGAATCTGCAAAGTGGCAAGCATGTTGGGGGCTACATGGAATGCTGTTTGACAGTCGTGAATTTTTTGAAGCTAGATTCGTTCAAGAAAACCATGTGTACTTTAAGCTGTCTTTTTGGCAAGAGATTTCTGCAGAACATTTGTTCCTCTGTCCTGCTCCACTTGATCCCGTCCTAACCCCAGTTTCAAGATGACCTGGGTCAATTGTTAATTCCCAAATTAACCCTTTTATTCTACTTGCAGTGGTGTTTGCAAGTGAGTTCATAGGTTTATCTGCTTTCGTAAAAGGCAGTGCTGATCTTTTTGTTATACAGAGTCCATTGTTTTTCAGTGTAGCTTTTTGATAGTATGCTTTTTTTCTTTTTAATAAATTAGGCTTTTTTTTTTTCAATAGGAGCCAATGGAATAGAATTTTCTCAATGTCCCTCTTTGTGGAGCATGTGCTGCTTGGAGCAGAAATGCTGATTCCAGAACTGAAGGACCTGGTAAAGAAGTATATCATGCAACTTAAAAATGTAAGCATGGTAATCTCACCTGATTGGAAATATCACTTTAAGCATTCATTTATTTAGGTGGTTTTCAACAATATAAGCACTCCTTATTAATTAAAAAATCATTTTCTGACCAATCATGCATTTATGACCACATTTCTTATGCCTGGCAACAAAAGTCTTCATGTGAAACTGATTAAGGTCTGGTCAGTTTCACGCAGCAGAGTCATCTGATGGAAGGGTCCTAATCAACTTAATTAAGACCTGGGCTTATTAACTTGTGGTTAGCACTTTTTAGGGAAAACTTTGGAGAAAAACAACTCAGCAAGAGATACCTTGTTTAGGTAACCTCTGCTCTGTGAGGGAGCAAAAAAAGGGAAAATGAACAAAATAATGGGTCAGGCACAGGACACCGTATGAGAGAACTTTATCTAAAAAAGATGGCAGCAACCAGTGCTCTTTACAGTGTCTTTTCCATTTATTTCTTTCATATGTTCTCTTACTGACCATTTTATTTCCAACTAAAGGGCTGAACTGTGGTTGCTAAATGAGAAAAGGGTGTATAGACTTCACTATTTAAATGTTTAGGTCATGGGTGTCAAACTCGATTACATCACGTGACATATCGTGATGGATCGCGACTTTTTTTGCCTTTGCAGAGCCAGGGTGGGTGTGGCCTGCGCATGACACATCCAGCCCGCAGGCCACCAATTTGACACCCCTGGTTTAGGTTAATTACTATATGTCAACCTCAGAAGCTGTTCAATTGTAGGGAATAGAAGCTATACTTGATGTCCCCTCCTCCCCCCACCCCCCACCCCCCCTTTTTTTTGTAAGTTGTTGCTTCCATTTTTTCCTCTTGCGATCCTTATTTGCTGAGTTTACTTCCATAAAGTTGTGCCTATTTTCAACTGGGATGACTTCATTATGTATTTCATTTCACTCCGTCATATAGTAGTTATTTCTCATTTATAATTTCAGAGTTAAATATACAGTATTCTGATCAGGGTATCTATGGTTCATACTAAGGAATGTGCCATTTGTTTTGGAGGAAAAAATAAGTGGAGTTTTGGGATTGGTTCATACAGTGAAATTTTGAGAGCTACATTTTGGGCACTATTATATTTTATGAGTTTGGCCCATCATAAAACACCCATTTATGAAACGGCACACTGGTGAGGTCGTTCTTTACCACACCTGCTTAAATTTCCAGGATATTTTCTATCACCTCTGCGTGTTACCATCCAATATTTTGTTTTCTCAGAATACCTTTGAAGTCTCCTTAGAAATAAAGATGAGTACTGAGGCTGATGTTTTACAGTGCGTGTTAGTTTTCCATTAACTTTTAAAAATAAAACAATACTTTATTATTTTTATAAAAATATTTACATAAGCAACAGATAAATGTAAAGTAAAACTAAAGAAAATAGAGGGAAAAGAAAAAGTACAAAGAGCAAAACAGAAAGAAAATTTAAAGAAATAATCAGAAAAAAAGTGATTTCTGGCCTTCTTTCCAACATTAGAAACACTCATTATTCCTCTTCCCTCTTTGATATTGCAAAAATCCCTTCAGTCCTTATTTAATCTTTTTCAATCATCATATCCATAAATCACTACTTTGGTCTTTTTCCATTTTCAGCAAAAAGTCCACAAAAGTTTTCCAGTCTTTTATAAAAGTAATTGTTTTATCCCTAACCAAATGGGTCAGTTTTGCCATTTCTGACAATTCTGCCCTCTTCTCAATCTATTCCAATCTATTGTGGGTGTTTTGATATTCCTCCACCATGGATGATACCATAATCTTGCTGCAGTTTCCATATATAAAATCACCCATGGGTCTTTTCTAATTGTCTATCAATAAATCCGAGTAAAAAGAGATCTGTTTTTTCAGTATTAATCTTTAAAATTCAATCATTGTAAGTATTTATATCCAAAATTTTCTAGCTTTTTCACAAGTCCAGAAGGCATAGTAAAATGTACCTTCATATTTTTCACATTCCCAATATTGGTTTGACGTGCCTTCTGATACTGCTTTTGATAATTTCTCTGGTGCCGTATAGCAATGATACATCATTTTATACAAATTCTCTCTTAAATTTTAACACAATACATTTACTTGCATTCTCTCCCATTTATCCATCTCTATACAGTCCTTAACTTGTTCCTCTTCTATTTCATATTTTAACAGAAGTTTTTATATATTTGCAGTCATATGTTAATCGTTTGTGCATAACTCATTTTCAAATTTCATGTTGTTCAATACTAGCTAGCTTTTATCTATGTTAAATGGTTCTCTTACTTGTGCATATTATAATAATATATATAAAACAATTGTCTATGTCCCTCTGTAGTCAATTGTTCTCTTGATTTTATCTTGAATTCTCCAAGTTCCTATATATTAATAGAACTTGATACTTAACCATTTCTTCTGTTTTGTAAAATGTTTCCTGCGCTGAGACCAATAAAGGTTTTTTCAGGCACAACCTGGGCTTGTATTTATTCCATATTTTTAATATGGCATTTTTCACATAGTGATTTTTATAATCTACATTTACTTTAACTTAAAGTAAAAGCTTAAAAGCCATGCCAATCGAACCTCTGTTACTCTATGTCAGTGGTTCTCAACCTTTCTAATGCCGTGACCCCCTCCCTGCCACGCGGCCCCCTCCCCGCGCAGGATGAGGTGACAAAGGGGGCGTGGCACCAGGGGTGAAATGCTCCCGGTTCGGGCTTTCCTGCGGGTCGCCGGACAGCTGATAGCGATGGAAGCGGGAGACTTCTCCCGGACGCCGCCATTTTAGTTCTTTTACCCGGTCGCGACCCACAGGTTGAGAACCACTGCTCTATATTACGTTACTCAAATTCTAACATTCTTTTATTTTTCAACAATACCCACTTTTTCATCAAAACCAAACAGCAGGCTGCAAAATTTAAAATCAATAATTTAATCCTCCTCTTTCCTTTGGCTTGAAGAATTTTATATTTAGCCCTTGGTTTATTTTATTCTGCCATGTAAATCTAGATGCATCTTTTTAATCATTGCTTAAGAAGTAAATCATTTTTCAGAACATATATTATTAGAAATATAAGCATCATTCTAGATAATAGTACATTCATCTTTACCTCAAAACTTCTTCCAAACAATGATAATTGTAACTTTTCTCATTTTTAACAAGACTTTCTTAATTTCATTCCACATCTTAACATAATTATTTTGAAATAATGTACAATTCACAAGTCATTTTAATATGCAGGTTTTTTGCCTTTTTCTCAATTTGAAAATTGTTTTTGCAATCAGTTCTTTTTTATCTTCCATCCTCGTGTTTTCCCCCCTCCTTATTAATTTAAAATTAAAACAGTGTTTTTAAAAGGTTTGATATTTAAGCATTTTAAATATTTTTTTAAATGGTAAATGAGAGAACATGTTTTGGAAATTGTAATGATGGCATTTTTCTCCCCACTCTCCTCTCCCAGTGTTTTCAATGGGATTCTGACATCAAAAAAATGAGAACATTCACTGCAGTGATGAGAATGCTATGTCAGTGCAAGGAAGAAGCTAGTCAATCATTTTGCAGGTAATGCTTTAGGAATGGAATGATCCGTATCATAAGGAAGTCTTCAAAAATATCACAAATGTTTTCTTTTCTGTTGGAACTCAACCTGGCATTTAACAAAAAGGTCAAGACCTATAGTAACTCAACCTGGCTCCCAAAACTATCTTTGTAGGTGGAGGTAGCATAGGTAAGAACCCTTATGAATGAATGTCTCCTTTCTGCCTTTATAGATTTGTGTTTTCATCTTCTATGCCAGGTGTGTCAAACTCAAGGGCCGGGGGCTGGATCCGGCCTGCGGGGTACTTAGATCTGGCCCACGTGGCTGCCCTGGAAACAGCGAAGGACCGGCCCGCGGTGCTTCTGCCAGCGAAAACAGGCTCCCGAGCTCTGTTTTCGGCTGCCACGACCTCCTGCAACCCTCTGCCAGTGAAAACGGAGCGGCCCTCCCGAGCTCCGTTTTCACTGGCAGAGGGTTGCAGGAGGCCGTGGCAGCTGAAAACGGAGCTCGGGAGTCCGTTTTCACTGGCAGAGCACTCTGGTCTGGCCACGCCCACCCCAGTCCCCCGAGGTCAAACACAACCCTGATGTGGCCGTCCATGAAATTGAATTTGACACCCCTGTTCTATGCTATCTCCTCCTTCCCCATGTGGATGGAAAAAGAGCAATGGAAGAAATGCTTACACAAGGTCACAGACATAAGTTCAGAATATACACCGACATCAAATCTATTTCAACATTCATCAACATTTTAGTCCTTTTTCTCGATGCTTATTATCTCACTGTCGCATAACACAGAAATCTGAATAAAATTAAATTCCCCCCCCAAAAAACTAATTTAAACAACCAGACTATAATACAGTGGACTGGCATACAATGGGAGCATTTATAAGTTGTTCATATGTGAATAGTAGAGAAAAAGGCCACATATTTTTGAAATAAAATTCTTGCCTAGAAAGTAAATCTATGTCAATTGGTATCAATAAAGATTATAGGGAATCATTAGCAAAAGAGACAGAACTTCAAATTATTTTAACCTTCGGTATACTGAGTAAAACCATGCCTGCTGATTCTCAGGGCTAGATTTCAGGATTCAGGAGAAATGTCTCTTCTGAATGTGGTTGCATGCTTCTTAAAATCAGGTTTATAGTTTGGGATTCCTACTCTTAAACAGCCATGAAGCATAAGTGACAAGGAGGGCTTTTTTTTAATTTTTCCTATAAATCAGTTGCATCATTACGTGGAGGGAAAAAATCAATTTATGGTGACTCATATTTTGGTAACTTCGAAATCAAATTATTACAGTGTGCTTTGCTTGTGGCTTTCCTTAAAGATGGTCCAGTAATTGTAACCAAATCACAATGTAGCAGAACCTACCAAAGGTCTGGCATAACTTCCATGCTGAAATATTTTTTCTAGTTGTTGGTGGCTTTGTGGTTCCAATACAAGGGGATCACAATGATCTTGGTTTACGACAAGTTTAGTTGAGGATTGCTTACTCTGACAGAATATGCCCCACACTTTTAGGTCACTACTGAAACACTATTGTTGAGTTTTTGCATAGATTCATTAGACAGCTGGGATTAACTCTACTTTTCCTATGAGTGAAGTTGTACGGGGGAAGAAGGCACTGGCGCTGAGGTTAAAGCAAATCGCTCCTTTTGAAGCGAGGGCTTAAAGCAAACTTATTTGGCAAGGCATTTTAATTGTAATTTTGCTGCTTTTATTGTATTTCTGGAAGCAGCCCTGGACCATGTTAGGAACAGGCAGCGTACAAATACTCTAAATAAGTAAAAACAAATGTGAAGGGTAGAACAGTGCTTATCTATGGTACTACTTCATTGTGATCTCTGTAATTAAGTACATATTGCTATTTACATGTTTCCCTCTTGATTTCACAGGTTTGGTTTAAA
Source organism: Thermophis baileyi (assembly GCA_003457575.1). Lineage (NCBI taxonomy): Eukaryota > Metazoa > Chordata > Lepidosauria > Squamata > Dipsadidae > Thermophis > Thermophis baileyi. Next base: position 4,375,741 of record QLTV01003388.1, read on the forward strand.
CTCATGCCCAATATGTTTGGGCGATCCTAGAGATCCAGTAAACCTTCCTTGTGATCACGTATATTGTTATGGTTGTATCAAACAGTGGCTGGGGCCAGGACAGATGATCTGTCCACTTTGCTTGGTCAGTCTACCAGATGATTACAATCCGACAGTGTCTGAGGAGCACAGGTGAGCCTTGTTCTTCTTATCCAGCAGATAAGTTTTTCTTGAGGACTTTCAATTGCTGCATTGGCTCTGCATTTCTTGGCAGTTTACTAGATAAATAATAACTTACCATTTTCTCCACAGCATTGCCATAAAGAAAAACGCCCAGTTCCGTAAATTATGCAACAATTTTTTCATAGACCTGGTTTCTACAATGTGTTTCAAAGGCAATAATCCCCCAGAGAAATCTGTGATTGTAGAGCTATTGAATCTGATGTTTGTCCACAAGTCAGTTTTGAAAGGTATGATCATAACATCTATTGAGATTGCTCTAACCTAAAGAGAAGGATTGTACTGTTTCTCCAGACTGATTTGCATTATATCCTTAGGCCCTGGAAGCTTATATACCAAATCTTTGTCCCCCTTTGATGATGTGGTGGATAAAACTCCTGTAATCCGTTCTGCGGTGTTAAAATTGCTTCTGAAATACAGGTAAGATTTTCAACTGGGATGCATAAATTAGGGCAGAACATTTTACTTCAGAGTGAGCATCTGTTGCATGAACTATTTTCATTATAGGCGTCATTACGGTTCAGTCATCACTTTTTAAAACTTAATTCTTCTCCCTGCTCCATGTTGTACAACTGCAGAAATGCATCTTTATGACCCTGGGGATATCTTTTTATTTCGTGAATATTATTAAAAATAATTTTAAAAATCTCTACATTATTTGTGGATAAATGGAGGTTTCTCTTTTCATAGCTTCAGCGATGTGAAAGACGATGTACAAGAGCATTTATCACGAGTGGAAGCAAATCACATCATAGACAAGGAAGATAAAATAGAGCTGTACATGCTATTCATCAGTTGCTTTGAGGTAACTGTCTTTTTTCAGATTTCTTTTAGAGGGAAACATGGGACAGCAGGTTGATAAGGAAGAGTATTATATTTGCATGAAAAAAGTGTGTGCTGCTCTCCTTAAAGGAAAAGGAGAAGGAAAGGGGGGAAAAAGTTTCCTAAAGAATCTGTAGTTGTCCTATTTCTGCTATGTTTTATGGCTCCAGTACACTTTAGTTTTCTCAAAAAAAAAGTTGTACATTGTGTTTAGGTCAAACTCAAAAGACATGAGTAAGATGTAGTCAACTTGGGTTCTTAATTGACTTTTACAAAGAAAGTCAATTGGAAATGACTGAAAATTTAAAAAGCAAAAGGAATCAATGTTTTTAGTCATTCCTTCTCATTTTCCAATTTAGTTTTACATTTACTAAGTTGCCAGTTACTGAATCTAGGACTGTAAAAGCAGCTTTTTCATAGACCATGTCGTGCCAACTTGTATTAATATCAGCTTAAATAATGTTGTAGATCATTGCAAATGCACATACTTTATTAATTTTACTAACTGGATATTGTCAACCATGTTCCTGATTTTAACAAGCAAAATGATATATGTATGTACTGTATGTATGTATGTATCTTAGTTCTTAATACTAGGTCTCCCTGTAGCCCTTCTTTTTCCGAATATTTTACTTTCATCTGCAATTATCACTTAAGATTTCTTTAAGTTAAGGCCATTCCAGTTCTGACTGCACACAAAGTTTTTCCCATAAACTTTGGTTATAAGTGCAGAAATCTTGATTGTACGTAAATCAAAAGTATAAAGCTTGGGCAGATTGCAGTTGGTAAATCTACTAGATCTAAAACCTACCCATTCCCCTAAGCCAAGGAACAATGCTCACTCTTAAGCTGGAATATTAGTTTCCCCTCCATCTGCCTTAATATGAGGACAATTGAACTTTCAGGTTGTTAATATCTCCACTATTCTATTCCCTGCTCCCAAAGAGTACACCCAATTCTTTACTTTGTTGAAAATATTCCATATTCTTTGAATATGCCATCCCTGAGGAGCTGAGTAAATTTCAGCTCCTGAGTTTACCATTTAAACTGTCTAAATTCTCAATCCAGCATTTTCTTTTATATATTTTTTTCATACAGAAAAGTTAAAAATGGCTTAATCTGAAAGCTTTAATTAGTATAAAATAATGTGGAAAATAATTGGAAAAGAACAAATTGGAAAATATTCTCTTATTTTCAGGATTCATTGTGTGAGAAAACAGGAAATTGTCCCAAAGAAACCAAAATATATTGCTTGGCAAAAGATGGATATTTTCTGAGAAATTATTTTCATCAGTACAACAGCAGCCATCCAGTCTCCCCAAAAATTACCATTGAGTATTTGCAGGGAATTGCCAACCTCCGTTTGTGCATGGATAGAGCTGCAGAAGTGATCTTTGAACTTCATGAAACTTCAGGCAAGTGGATTATGGTAGCCATATGGAAATGCTAACTTCCCCAGAGAACTCTCATAAGCAAGTTCTAATTCGGGGGTGTGTGTGCGAAAAAAACCCACCCCTGTTTCTGTAGCTGCTTACACTACCATGAGAAGATACCCTTTTCTTGTAAATACAAAACCTTGCAAGGCAAATTCTCTTTGCAAGATAAGTTCGCCATCTTCTTAGAACTGCTGTAGTATGGTTGGGAATTAAATACCAACTTCTCTTCTTTCTGCAGTCAGTAGTGAAGAAAAAGAAAAGCAAATCCACTTGGGAAAAGTGAGGCAGTTCCTCCATTATACTCAAAATAACTGGCATAACATTTACCTTGTGCGAAAGCTTACTAGCCAGTACGGGTTGGAATTCACACAGAAGCTTTTGAATAACCACCAGTACCACTGGGTATTTCCATCAGAAATAATTGAAGAGCAACAGGTAATTCTGATCTGTTACCAACTTATACATTTTTCTGGAATAGCAATAGCTTCATAGTGCTTTACAACCATCTCTAAGCGGTTTACAGAGTCAGCATATTGCCCCCAACAATCTAGGTCCTCATTTTACCAACCTCGGAAGGATGGAAGGCTGAGTCAACCTTGAGCCGGTTAGGATCAAACTCCTGGCAGTGGTATGCAAAGGTAGCCTGTAATGCTGCATTCTAACCACTGTGCCACCATGGCTTTTCCAAAGACAGCTTTGAACAGGAAGGGGTAAATGAATGGGTGTCGGAAGGAATTTTTTGAAAGGATCTTTGTTTGGTTTCCCTTGATTAGATTATCATTCTGTGAGATACTAGTGTTAAAATAGAATAGCTGGAGAAGCAGCTATCTAAGATTAAACTGTCAGGCAGTTCTGAATGACCAATGGATTCATGTGCCTGTTTACTTTATGGATGACATAAAGTTTTAATTTTCAGAAGCTTCTAATTGCCCGACTTTCTAAAGAAAGTCTGAAAATCCCATTGACTATGGTAGGGACAGGTTAAATGAATGAGTGAATTAGTACATACAGTATTCCTTTAAGAAGTTTGTTTATGTTGTGGTTTGTGGCCTCAGGCATTCCAACCTGGTCGCATTGATCGTTTCCTGGTTTGTGGTGAAGACTACAAAGCCATACGCAATTCTGTGGGGGAAGCATTGTTAACATGCGAGACAGAAGTCATTGCAGCAGCCCTGAAGGTAACATCTTTCTTTCTGAGCAGCTTAGCTCTTCTTGGTCAGCAGGAAGGGGGCCTTCTCTCATTTGGTAATAAGCACAAAGTACAAAAGGATTTAAAGGATCCATTCATTTCTGTTTCTATTAGCTATGCTGGACAAAAAAGAGATTTTGTTGATACATTTTTAAAGAGCCAAATGGTGCTCTGGTATTTTTTTCTTCAATTTTTCTAGACACTGTTAGATACCTGGTTTGGAATTTTGGAAGGAAGTTTTACTGTAATTGTTTACAATGAAAAACTATTCTTCCATCAGAAATAGCTCATAGCCTGTTTGAGCCAGTGAACCCCTTTGGAATTTAATCCTCATGGCAGCCATGAGGAAATTTACTCATCCCCAATTTTTCTCACCCCTCAGATCCTCTCTGTCACTCAAGATTACCTAATTTTATTTTCTGGGACCTGGAGGCATTCCTTCACACAAAATTGAAGCTCATGTTGGCACTTTTCATAAAAGTGTGCTGACTTATCCATAACTGCTTTAATTAATAGAATCTGAGGGCAAACACAGTGGGGAATGAGAAAGATATACATAGGATCTGAGCTTTAATCCACTTTGGTCTTATCAGGATCATTGATTCTAATTAACCTGGCATCAGTGATTTATTTTCTTGAGTCTTTTTGTAGAATGCTTTGTATATTGTGCTTGATTGGTGTGGAAGACAGATCTGCTTACAAGGAGAAACTCAAAAAGACCAAAAAATAATAAAAAAAAAAAATCCAGTCCAAATTACTTGCACTAGTTGATGGAATAAATTTGACTGCCAGATTGGAATAGAGATTCTTATGCAAATCTGTGCCATTCCCTTGACTGGTTTTGCCTTTACCTAATTGGTGAGAAACCTTTTACAAAAACAGCTTGGTTTAGCTGCTTATAGATCGGTCTAGGAGGATTTCAACTACTATGTATAATTTAACACCTCTTTGGAGTTTGGAGTGTAAGGCTGTGTTGTTACTTCAGGTTTTATTCTGTGCTCTTAATCATTCTGTTACCAGCCAAAGATGGAAATTCTACTTATTATTTTACTTTTAATAGTTTTGGTTATTTGTATCCTTCTCTTTAGGCATATAAGGGCTCCAGGTCTGCACTGCCAGTTCATTTTCTTTTGGCTATCTTCAGAGAGCTCACATCACTGTATGGATGCAGAGACCCAAATGGTCACCCTAAACAGAAGGTGAATTAGTTTTAATTGTGATCTACAAATAAGGGTTATTTTAGATGGAAAGATCCTGCTAATCATAGAAATGACTGGGGTAAACTAAATACAAGTGGTCCCCAACTTAGAACAGTTCACTTAGTAACTATTTGAAGTTACAACGGCACTGAAAAATGTGACTTACAACCATTTTTCACATTTACAACCGTTGTGGCATCCCCGTGCTCAGATGATTTACATTCAGATGGTTGACAACTGACCCACATTTATGACGGTTGCAGTGTCCCAGAGTCATGTGATCCTCTTTTGCGTCCTTCTGGCCAGCAAACTTGGTGGGAAAACCAGATTCACTTAATAACCATGTTTCTAATTTAAGAAATGCAGTGATTCACTTAACAAATCTTCAGAGAAAAGTCATAAAATTAGGCAAAATTCACTTCAGAAATTTCTCACTTAGCAACATACATTTTGGGCTCAATTGTGGTTGTAAGTTGAGGACTACCTTTATAGGTTGGTTGTGCACGAAACCAAATGTTCTGTGTTTTCTCCTCAGGACACTCACAACAAGAGTTTTGAGCGCAGAACATTTCAGGGTCAAACATTTTGCACATCCTGAATGGGTTGTGGTTTCTCTCAGCTGTTTCCATTTGGAAAATCTGTTGACAAGATTGTACCTATAAACCAAGACCTGGCATTTTAAGGCCCATGGGTCACATCTGACCCATGGGTGGTCCCAATCCATCCCATGCTGGTGGCATCGATGGCAGGGCTTCTGGCAGCGACAGTGCAGTGGTGGCAGGGGGCAGGTAGCCCTCCACAACAGTATCAGTTTCTCATGTGGCTCCTTGAGAAAATTAATTGCCCTCCCCTGCTATAAACCAAACAGGATTTTCGTACTGCTACTTGTGCTTTATGTTAGTGGATTCATACCTTGTCCAGAGGACTCTTAGTATTACTATATTGTAAGTTTCCTAGAGTCACTCAAGCAGGCAGCAAACAACTGCTGATAACAAAATGCAATAATATTAAATGAATGAGTGTGTAAGTAAGTAAATAATTAATCATTGTTATGTCACAGATTAAGTCTTTTGAACTTGTGGGAAAATCTTATTTACTTTCTCCCCCCCCCCCTCTTTTTTTCAGCAATGTGATATACTTAAAGAATTTATCCAGAACTCCGGGGTTCTTCCATCTGCAAACCTGAAGTCATTTGCTGAATCTCTTGTGTCTAATCAGCTCCCCTTGTTGACCCTGGCTCCTCTGTCTTTCGGCCACAACATGATGGTGATTGAAATGGCAGTTCATACTGCAGTTGTTTTGCTTTGTGGCCAGAATCGAATCCTTGAACCTCTAAGGAATCTGGCATTCTCACCTAATACAATGCTGGTAAGGAAGTTCATGCTGGACTTTTTAAGTTTTTTTTTTTAACTTAAAGTCTTTTTAAAAAAAAAAAAGTATTGTGCCTCTTTGTTAACTTGAATATTCAAGAAGGTTAACAACTACTATAATATCTAATGCAGATTTTTTTAAAAATACAGAAATGAACAATGATCAAATTAATGAGCAAGAAATCAAGGCCTAGAGAAAGCAGTTCTAGAGACAGAGAGAGTGGGTATCAAACACTCCCTAACTTGGGAATGTTCTGTGGCAAGAGCCTCTCTTATATGTTTTAACAACTGGATGGATCCATTGTGGGAAAAGCTGCCCTTCAAAGAACCACACTGGAGACCATTTAAAGCAGTGTTTTTCAACCTTGGCAACTTTAAGATGGGTGGCCTTCAACTCCCAGAATTTCTCTGGCTGGCTGGAGAATTCTGGGAGTTGGTCCATCCATCTTAAAGTCACCAAGGTTGAGAAATACTGATCTAAAGCATTAAATATAAACACCAACTGCTTAAATTATGCTCATGAAACATTTGGTATAGGTACAATGGAATTTCAGGATCTTTTACTGGTTAATAAATTGCATAGCATGCCATTTAAACCTTTCAGACTGTCTTCAGAGGTAATGCTGGAAAATAGCAATAGCACTTAGACTTATATACCGCTTCATAATGCTTTACAGCCCCCTCTAGGCGGTTTACAGAGTCAGCATTTTACCCCCCAACAATCTGGGTCCTCATTTTACCGACCTCGGAAGGATGGAAGGCTGAGTCAACCTTGAGACAATCAGGATGGAGCCTCTTGCAATGAGCAGAGTTAGCCTGCAATACTACATTCTAACCACTGCGCCACCACGGCTGAAACAAACTAGCTTGTTTCCTAGTTTCTCCCTTCTGTTTATTTATACCTCTACAATTTGAAGATAATTCTCAGTGTTTTCTTTTTAATTATATGAGAAAATGAGTTTGGATCAGTTAGATCGGGCAGTCCTAAAGAAACTTATCACTGTGTATTATCTAATATCACAATTCAATTTTTCCATTTGTCCTTTCACCAGAACGCTTTTCTGCCAACCATGCCAGAAGACATGTTGGCTCAAGCTATGAACTGGCAGTTAAAGGAAAGAGTTCATTGGTATAGTGAGTATCAACCTTTGGGGTTGTCGTAAAAATATTCCAATAAAAGAAACAGAAGACAGCAACACAAACAATAATTCTTACTTTGAGATTCAGAGGTTTATTTCATGAGCAATTTGGAACATGAACAGCCATCATAACATTACTTACATCAATACCTATTGCAATGAGGTCCACTGACATAGCTGAGTCCAGCAAGGATTAGCTATGGCCAGTGGCCCTGAACTCATCCCAAGACATTCTTTTTATACTTTTCTGCACGCATTTCATAACTTACTTCCTTGTACTCTCATACTCACGTCAGTTAGCACATACTTGCGTGTACATGTGAAATCTCCTACCATCTGCTACTTTCAGTTCCCTATTTCTCACAGTTTCAATGTTCTGATTCCAAATATATATGTCAAAACTACGTACTTTGCAAAATCACATTTCACAGCAACAGCTCAGCAGGATTACAAATAGTTCTGATACACTTTGAAATCTAAAACTTTCTATTTAAAACTTTGGTTCATGTAGCTTTTTTTTAGGGCCTGCTATATCCTTCTGAGACCTATGGACTCTGGTAGTCCAATAGGCTATTTGTCCGTTTCTCACGGTATATGATGGGAAAGTCATGACGGACATCTCCAGAGTATAGATCTGAATAAACTTTGCTATTTTCCAGGAACATATTTTCATAAGTCATAGTAATTTCCGTTTTGGTGAGGGTCCTCAAATGTAGCTTTGTGACCTACACGATGATCTTTAAGAAAATGTCATAGGACCATAAGAATATAGGTCTGGGGCGGAGGCGACAAATTCACAGCCACGAAGAGAATGGCTAGTCATAAAAGACCATTTCATAGAATGGCAAGCTAAAGCATGTAAAATGGAAATTAAACCTAAATGCAAGATAAAGGTGTTACTGAGCTCCAAAACACAAACCTGCTCCGTTGAAACCAATTATTTTCTTTCCCCATTTAATCCTTATCTCCATCACAAATTTCTCTATGTTGGATTGCCCCCTCCCTTATACCTTTCCTTTTTATGAATATATGTACACCAGGCAGCCTTTTCCTTTCTTCTGTACCAAGTAGCATTACCAGGTCTAGCTTTGGTTTCTAGCTTCTTTATGAACCAAGGAGAGATTTATAAACAAGGACAAGAGGTTAAGAGCATGGCATTTTGTAGAAGAAATTCAATGGTGCCTATATTGTTCTACCTGCCAGTTTAAACCATTTGCCATGAAATCAGGGATGTCAATTTGTGATGCTTTAAAGAATCTCACAGACTATGATTTACAGAAATGGGAAATATTTGTAAAGATATTTGTATCTTTACTGCCCTAGTGATGACATACAACAAGAAAATAAAAGCATCAGTATTTTCTGATCATACATATCAATGCCAAGTAACAGATACAGTGATAATCTGCAAAATTGATGCAACCCATCTCTGAAAGCAGCCAGCAAAATTTATTTTTAAAAGGAGTTTTCATCACGCAATACGTAGAGTTGGTTGTTTTGTTGTTTTGCTCAGATGCAGTTTTAATTGGAGAAAAATAGAAAAAAACCTTGGAAAGATAATCCTTTTAGTCTTGCTGCTATATTGATGTATAAAACATTTATCAGTTGCACTTGGTTTCTACAGCACAGGTATATAAATTTCTCCTGAATAATTCTCCTATTTCTTCCTAAGAAATAAATGCTAAAGACTAATATGCAGCTTTCATATTTACTTCTGTTTCATATGACATTGCTATTTTTGAAGATTCAAAAATCAGACTAGTCTATAATGCCTGTCTCATCTAAGAGACTGTGGGTCATAATAAAACAATAAACACACACAAATAAAAGCATAGATTAAAAAGACTAATGTACAAAGTTAAAAGGTACAAGTTAAAAGTAAAAACCAAAGTTAAAAAAATATTAATCTTGAGGATTTCACAGGCAATCTTTCTGGTAATTAGCTAAGGAAAGTATTACATGTTATCTGCATCTTGAGTGTCTTTTTTTCCCTTTATCTCTTTTCTCATTAGCTTTTTGAAGTCTGATTATAATTAGGAATCCTGAGAATAATTTAGAATTCCTAGCAGTATTGTACTGATTTACTTTTTGCTTTCTTTATTCAACCAGCATGTCCAAATGGTCACCCCTGTGTTATTGGAGAGGTAAGAAATGGAAAGGGAGGGAGGGGGAGGGAGGGAGATTGTTTTGTATTTATAATTGGCTTAGCTCTTATGTTTTCTTCAATATTATATATGTCTTAAGGCAACAGCCAATTAAGTCAAAATCATTACCTTGATTAATAATTTAAAAAGGATATTCTAATCACATGCTAATTGGACTTAACTGAAACAGTGAAGAACTATTTTCATTCTCTGTTTTATAATATTTGCTTTTCCCCCCCAGTGTGGTCAACCTATGCAACGTAGTCGTTGTGTTGATTGTGGTGTTCAAATCGGAGGTGATAACCACAGGCCACTGCTAAACTTCCAAAGAGCAAGGTTTGAATTTCAATTTCTTAGAATTTTATTTGTAAATGCTGATGAAAAGATGTGTCATTTCCTGATCTTTTGTGTACACATACAATTTCCCTGCCTAGCAAAATTATATTGAATATCATCTATGGACTCCTAATGTCAGTTTTCATTCTGAGTAACTCTAGCTAATTGTGATCCTACTATACCTAATCTCCTAGTCTCTTTGGTCTGAAGTCAGTTCATCAGTATTTATAATGTGACAAAAAGGAATCATGCAAAGGGCTAGATATAAATGGAGCCTTGAGTTCTTGGTGCTCTCTGAGCTTGGTTGTTGTCTTGCAAATATTTCATTACCCAAACTAGGTAACATCTGCAAAAAATGTCTACAAGAAACATCTGCAAGACAACGATCAAGCTCAGAGAGCACCAAGGTCCCCTCATTTCAACCCTGATCTACAAATATTGGAATAGTTTTGAGTTCAAAAGGGAGAGTGTTTCTATTGCTAGGCAAAGTTCACAAGGAAGTCAGTGGTTGTCGAAACAAGCTGAGATTTCTGAGATTTCATAGAAAGGGCTTTCATATACTAAGAGCTAATTAGAACAGTTTCAAGTATGAGTCTATAACCATTGGTTGTCATGAAGAGTTCTTCCAAATGGTGGTATCTGTGATTCATATACATAGGATGAGAGAGAACCCTTTTAGAATCTTCTAAAGCAGGGCTGTCAAACTCGCGGCCTGCAGGCTGGATACGTCACATGCTGGCCACGCCCAGTTTAGCGAGGGGGGGGGAAAGTCACGATACGTCACGAGTTTGACACCCCTGTTCTAAAGCTTAGAGATTTGATGGGTTCCTACCCTTTGTTGTTTGTTTTTGATTGCCACAGTGATAACACATTCATTCTCTGAGCACTTGGTCATCCTTTTGAAATTATTTGCTGTATTTTGTGTCCTGTGTTAGATTCTTGTAAAAGCACCACAACAGGCTTGTCGCAATTGCTGAGCCCTATTTGGGAGCAATATTTAAAGCAGCTGTAGCCTCTTCACCTACATTCCTCTTCTGGGCCCAAGAAGTTCTCTGGGGCCATCATATCTTGTCTCAAGCATCTCCAGCTCCAAGATTCTGCCACATCGCTGCCAGCACTTAGAAATCACTTGATAAATTAAACTTTTTTGAAAGGTCTGGTCTACTTTGTCTCAATGGGGGGGGGGGGAATCAATTGGCGATCCTGGCCAATGTACATCTCCTTCTTGAAATCTCCTCACTAGTTTCTTTCTCAAGGGGAACATGTTGCCTTGTGTATCCCATAAATTGGATGCTTTCAACCCAGATAGACTTTCATTCTCTAATGATGCATGCATTGTGATACCCTATCCTGCTTCTGTTCTTGGGGAAACATCATCATTCTGCAAGTCCAGTCTGCATTCTTGTGGAGAACTATTGCATAAAATATAGGAAGTTGTACTTTTATTTTCTGAATTCTTCATTATCTGAAATCCAATAGTCTCTTATCTGGACAATTTTGAGTGTTATCTTAATGCTTTCCCCATTGTTATAAAATGATGAAGGGCTGATTTGTGGTCTTATACCATTTGTATGAATACATAGTAAATCTGATGTCAGTGGAGGCTATCAGAATTCTTTCTCCTGTAGTAGGTATCCATTTCCTTAGCAAAATCTATTTATTTTACTTGAGTATTTCCTGCATTATTATTCCCCGTCTTATTGTTTTCTTCTGTAACCCCCTTTATTTATTTTTTATTTTTTCCTTATGAAAAAATGGTTACCCTGTGTTTTCTTGGCTTGCTTTTACTTCTCCAATTCCAAAATCTATGGAAAACTTCCCTGAGAGAACTCATGCTTTCTCTCTTCTGGAAATCAGCCATTGCTCTCCTCCCCCCCCCCCCCGTAGTTTTTAACCATCATACAGATATTGATATATTTAAAGGATACCCCTCAAACAATTAAACAATAACAACTCCCCAAATCATTCAGAATCAGCAATCTGGTCATAATACAGGTATCCTTGACCTACAACCATTCGTTCAGTGACCATTCAAAATTACAACAGCACTGAAAAAAGTGACATGACCATTTTTCACATTTACGATGGTTGCAGCATCCACTACAGTCACGTGATCAAAATTCTGACACTTGGCATCTGGCTCATATTTATGATGGTGGTTGTGTCCTGGGATCATATGGTCACCTTTTGACACTTTCTGACAAGAAAAGTCAACGGGGAAGTCAGATTCACTTAATAACCATGTTGCTAACTTAACAACTGTGGCGATTCATTTAAACAATTGTGGCAAGAAAGATCATAAAATGGGGCAAAACTCACTTAACTCACTTAGCAACAGAAATTTTGGGCTCAATTGTGGTCATTAAATCAAGGATTATCTGTATCACATGTCTAGTTGTTTAAGGAGCTGGCATTGCTCTTTAAAGCCCTGTGTCAGGGTTCCAAATAGCATCCAAAATTAAATCAAAGTCCAAGGCACCCTAAGACAGCGGTTCTCAACCTGTGGGTCGCCACCCCTTTGGGGTTCGAATGACCATTTCACAGGGGTCGCCGCGCGCGTTAGCCCGCCATCTTGGTGCCACTGTCACTCGCAGGGGTGAAATGCTCCCAGTTTGGCCGTGCCTGCGGGTCGCCGGACAGCTGGTAGCTACAGAAGCGGGAGACTTCGCCCACCCGCCCAGACGCCGCCATTTGGGTTCTTTTACCCTCTGCGCATGCGCAGAACGCTATGCGCACAGGGTAAAAGAACCCAAATGGCGGCGTCTGGGCGAAGTCTCCCGCTTCCGTTGCTATCAGCTGTTCAGCGACCCGCAGGCAAGCCCGAACTGAGCATTTCACCCCTGGTGCCACGCCCCCTTTGTCACCTCATCCCGTGCGGGGAGGGGTCGCGGTGGCGGGGGGGTCGCGGCATTAGAAAGGTTGAGAACCACTGCCCTAAGAGATTGACAGGCAGACAATCTAAGGCTTGGGTGACCTGTTGAGGATCTGGGGATGCATCTCAGCCTCCTGGCTTTCCAGGAGTAGCAGCAGGTTCTGTACTGATATGGTGACGCCAATGGAAAGGGCAGAAATGAATTCTTTTTTCTTCTGCTTTTGTTATTTTTCCCCAGGGTTTTAAAAATAAGAATGGGAGTAGGAGTATTTGGGGGACCAAATCACTCTTATTTTCCCCAGAGAAATAGGATTATTTGGTTGCCAAATTCATCAGTGCATGAATTTGGACAGAAGGTACAAAAGGGAGCAGGGCTTCATGTAGGCCACAGGCAGCGTTCCCTCTAACAAGGGAAATCGCTGCGCGGCAGTTTGAAACTGCTGCGCGGCGATTCCCTGTCACGTGCACGGCCGCGCAGCAACGTTCCCTCTGACATGGGAAATCGCTGCGCGGCAGTTCAAAACTGCGCGGCGATTCCCTGTGATGTGCGCGGCCGCGCGGCCGCGCACCTTAGAGGGAACAGTGGCCACAGGTTGTTCATTCCTGCTGCAACCAGTCTCCATTGGCATCCATTATCAAAGGATCGTTTTTCTGGCAGGCGAGGGAGATCCTTCTCTTGCAGACTTCCCAGGCTCTAAAATGCCTTCTGTCCAAAGCTGGATTTGCTTTTCACTCTCTTGGCATTAAGGCAATCAGAACATGCTCGTCTCTTTTGACAGACTTTCTATCGTTAATGAATTTAACATTAATTTTAGGAGTAATGTTTTTAACTATTTAGTTTCTGGGGTTTTTTTAAACAAAAAACTCTACCTGCCTTAAATCCTGAAACAGAAAAGTGGAATACAAAGCTAATGAACTGCTATAAAATGTAAAATGATTCTGGGATTCTGTGGGAAACGTTATTATCCTTTTGCGAATTTTTGCAAGATTTTAGCCTTTTCTAGTTTACTAAATGTTCTAATTATTAATGTAATTTTGGGTGATCTGTATGTTACTTGAGGAGCAACAGTCAAAGTATTTTTGATATCCTCCAAAATGCCTTCCTTATGTGAAATGGGAAGCAACACTTAGGCACTTGATTTTCCCCCCTGTTTTATTGCGGTGGAAGCAACCATTCCTTAGCACTTAACAGTTTTTGAGTGAGATTGCAGTGAATTAGCAGGACTTCAGGACTGTAGATTTCTGCAGATGCTCAGTCCAATCTGAGATAAAAGGAGGGGAGATCCTCCCCCAGTAAGTTATTTGATTACAGCAATTTTTTCAGATTATTTTCTGTCTCTGTGCTTCGCCATGGGATGGAATTGGGGAAAATTGCTGAAATTGGTTATCACCATCACCATCTTCTTGGTCATATGACCCTCGCTTTCCTGGATAAAATGGAGGTTTTTTGTACACCCAAAGCAAGATGAAGTACAAAACGCTCCATTTTTAGTTTTGTTAGTCATTTGAACCCTCTTGCCTAACACCAGGTTTGCTGCCTTTATCACATTTTTAGGGTACAAGAAAAAATTTTTTTGAGGACCTTTACTAAATTTTATTTTTGCATCTAAATTATTTAGCTGCAGGCTTCTTAATAATAATTACAGCAACCAACTACTTGTGCATTTCTTCTGTGTATCTCACACATCTCATTTAGATGTTTCTGAATGATGGATACTTGCGGAAGTCTGCACAGACTAGTCAACTGTATTTCTGCCTTTTTCTGCTCTATTAACTAGGCCAACCTGGGATAATGCAGCAATCACTGCTTTCAGATGGTATTTGATACCACCACCCATTTTCCTAAATCAGGAATATAAGAATAAAACCAGAAGGGGAGGAGGGGAAATCTTTTCTTTTTCTGCCAATTGAAAACCCCCAAGGTCCGCATAAACCCATAATCTCATAATACATTTGGGGAAGTTTGGGCATTCTGAAGCAAGTTCCCCTACAATTGGTATCAAAGCTATCTGTTTAAACAGTTTGGAAAGTTTTAAAATTACAACAACAAAGAAAACCATGGATGGCTGTTAGGGTAGAAAAAATAGAAATAGGTAGGTGCATTCAAGATATTAATGAAGTTTCTGGGAGAGAGTCAACTTTGACAGAAACTAGGGAATGTAGGTTAAGCGGACACTAAAGAAAATCAAACCGTCATGTAATTCTCTCTGGTTACTCACTGCAGCTAGAAATTTCTGTGAGCCCAATTTCTTCCTGAGTCATGGAAGAAATTGCAGTGTATTCCAAGGCGGAGTCAAAAGAAGAAAAGTCTCCATTAAACTCCTGATTTGCTATCTAACATCAAGAGTGGCTAATCATTGTTTTCTAGAGACTGAATTAGTTTACCAGTCATTGTGGACGCTTTTCTCTCTCACTGGAATATTTAGAATTCACACTGTTAGAGGTACCTGTCACACCTCATTTTGAATTCAACAATATTAGCATGTAGATCAGAAGATAATCTGGACTGATAAGGAGTTTCTATTGTTTCCCCTTTCTCCTGAAATTTCTCTGTATCAGTCCTTTCTATTCCCTTATGAACCATCCCATCCCATCCCTGCACAAAATGAACAAAATGTTTAAGATGCTTGCTAGGATTACTTCAGCAGTCGTATAATGTATTTAATTTTGTTTGCAACAGTTCCTTAGAGAAAGTAAATACTGCTACAACTTTGTGTGTATTGCATAATATAAAAATAGTCCTCACTTACAACCACAATTGAGTCCAAAATTATTATCGTTGAGCAAGACAGTTAAGTAAGTTTTGCCCCACTTTACAACTTTTCTTGCCACAGTTGTTAAGTGAATCATTACAGTTAAGTTAGTAACAAAGTTGTTAAGTGAATTTGGTTTCCCATTGACTTTGCTAGTCAAAAAGTCACCAAAAGTGATCACATGAACCTGGGACATTGCAACCATAATAAATATAAACCAGTTGCCAAGCGTCCAAATTTTGATAATGTAACCATGGGAATGCTGCAGCGGTCGTAAGTATGAAAAATGGTCATAAGTCGCTTTTTTCTGACTTATGTTGTAACTTATGCTTGACTTATGCTGTTGTAACTTCGAATAGTCACTAAATGAATGGTGATAAGTTGAAGACTACCTATATCTACCCAATTTTGGATGACAAAACTTAGTTATAATTCTCATTATCTGGAAATCATTGTAAAATAATAAGAAAAATGTGCAAATTTCCCTGTGTGATACTGTTGCAGCAATATTCAGGACAGGACACAAACAGGCCACATACTTGGAGATCCTCGGAAAAGGGTTCCAGTGATCACATCGGAGAGGGAGTTGTCGCCAGCTGTCCTAATTCTGATTCGCTTGCTCACTCATTTGGCATTGCTTCTGGGAGCCTCAAATGATGCCCAGGTATTTTCTTTTGCAAAAAATTACAGCTTACCTGCTTCTTTCTGAAATGCATTATACACAAACAGATGATGACTTATCTAAAATGGAATTACTTGAAAAATCAGGTTTTTTCAATATTATGAAAAGTAATAATTATAGGTGCTAAGAATACAAAGCCATAATACCATGTTTCCCCCAAAATCAAGACCCAACCGGAAAATAAGCCCTAGCATGATTTGTCAGGATGCTCATAATATAAGCCCTACCCAAAAAATAAGACCCAGTTAAGATTGACAGCCAAACAGATGTATTTAGTACCTTATTTTCCCCCCAAAATAAAACCTAACCGGAAAATAAGCCCTAATGCGTCTTTGGAGCAAAAATTAATATAAAACTCAGTCTTATTTTCTGGGAAACATGGGTAGTAGTCATGTTATAGTAATATAGTACTAATTATAAAGTAACAACTTCATTAAAGCAGCATAACTACAATTAGGTGTTTAATGCTTCAAAATTGCTATGAAGCGAAGTGGAGACCATGATCTTCTAGGGCATATTTCAAACTTGGCAACTTTAAGATATGTACATCCAGAATTCTCCATCCAGCATGTTTAGAGTTGCCAAGTTTGAAAAACACTGCTCTGGATGAAGTCTTATAGTTTCCTTTCCCTCAGATACTTGTGCTTCACTTCTTCCAAACTCATCCTATTTTCAAAAGTAGCCTGCATATTTCCATCTTATCAGAATTAACTGCAAATGTGATTTGCTTAATCAAATCTGTAGTTAGCTATTCTCTGACTTGCATTCTTGGCAAAAAGTATACAATCTGAAATGTCTGGGGTGTTTTTGTTTTTGATGTGAGTACTCATTGCCCATAGAGAAATATTATTGATGTTTTTAATAACACGTTGAAAATAAAGTAATTTGCATTTCGGAACTCAATGAAAAACGTGATCATGAAGCATGTTCAAAATTATGTTTTTTACTTAATTCTAAAATACAGATTACTTTAGTTTCAGTGTGTTACTAAAAAATATCAGTAATACTTCTCTATGGGCAATGAGCACTGGCATCAAAAACAAAAACAGCCCAGGCATATTAGGTTGCATACTCTTTGCCAAGAATGCAAGTCAGAGAACCAAGATGTTGGACTGCCACTGGGAAAACTCAAGCTTAAATCCATCTTCAGCCATAGATGATTCTCTATCATTCCAACCTACTTTTCAGTGTTGTTATTACAGGAAAAAATGGAAGAGGGAGCCATGTTCTATGCCAGTTTGAGCTGTTGGGTAGAAAGATGGAATAGAAATCTTAACAAATCAATAGGTTGAGATAGTAGTGCTTGATTGTGGTAGCAGAAAATTAAAGTCAAGAGAATTGTGGGCTCCCCTTATATAATAGTGATTTATTCATTTATTTTTAAGTTAAAGGGATATTTTTAAAGTATTTGCTTAAGTACCTAGCTTTGTGATTAAATGCTCATTCACAAGTCATGTAGACAAGAATTCTGAATAGTAGGTTCTGTTGTTCAGTCTCTCTTGCAGATCATAAAACCACAGGTTCAGGATCCAGTAAACTTCTTGCTACAGCATATTGACAAAGACTTAGAGCAGCTGATGAATACTCTTGGGAAGAGTGCTGATGAAACCACTAATGTCATCCATCTCATTCTGTGTAGCCTTTCCAAGGACCAACATGCAGGAGAATGTAAGGACAGCAGCTTGCTGAATGTTGTTTACATTTAAAGACATACGATTGCAGCACATTTTTTAATAATATACTTCAAAGGGAAGGTCAGTGACCAAGAGTGATTAAATATTATACCCATGAGAAATCACTGCCAGTGAGTGGTTGCCATACTTGTCTTTTAACCTGATTTCATAGTTACACTCATTTCATTAAGGAATTTAGATGTGTTAGATAACTTAATATCTGTCCAAAAAGTCTCTGATGATATGTCTTCATTAACCTGCATAATACTGTGTGATAATGGTTGTGATAATAAACAACGGTTAGCAGGGGGAAATAATGGTGTAATAAACTCACCCCCCCAACATTTTTTTTTTTTTTGCAACCCAATAACTTGCATTCTTCGTTTTAAATCTTGAGCTCACTGAATTCCAATATGGTTTCTTGTACAGTAGAATCTCTGGTCACGAACACTTTCTGACCACAACCAAATTGGGTTCCGATCAAAAAATTCACAAATATTTTTCTCCCCGCTGCCGATTTCCCTTTCCGCGCCATTTTTTTTGTAAGCGCCAAATTTCCAAAATCAGATTCGGGTCACGACCAAATCGGGTTGCAACCAAAGTTATGGAACGAATTATGGTCGTGACCAGAGGTTCTACTGCATATGTTTGGAGAAATCACTTCTGCATCTGTAATCAACTGTACATTGAAGTGTTTCACTGTGGAAAGAATATGTAGTCCATACAGAACTCTTTGTACTATTCTCTTCTCACAATAGCAATATAAAGAAGAAAACAGGTTTATTTTATTTCAGAAATTAAGATAGACCCCCTCCAAAAAATCTAGGAGTTTTTCCCCCCTGAATCTAAGAAGCAAAATAACTGGCTAGTTGGGAGCAAATAAATGCAATAAATCTTTTGCAGGGCCAGTACGTTTTAACAGTCAGCTTTCCATCAAAGAGCACAGAAACAATTGGGAACAAAGTGTTGCACGCACCATTATTCTACCTGAACTAAAGGTAAAAAAAAATTAAAAAAAATGCTTGTTTCTCTCTCTCTCTCTCTCTCTCACACAGCACCATTATTCTGTCTGAACTAAAGGTAAAAAAAAATTAAAAAAAATGCATGAATCTCTCAAAAAATCTCTCTCTCTCTCTCTGTCTCTCTCTCTCTCTATCATCTATCTATCTATCTATCTATCTATCTATCTATCTATCTATCTATCTATCTATCTATCTATCTATCTATCTATCTATCTATCTTATCTATCTTATCTATCTAATATATATTCAAAACCACATTTTTGAACTGTAGCTTTTAAGAAATTATCATTCAGTTTTTGAAAGCTCAGTATATTTGAATTAAGAAAATAACCAAGGTCAGTCATTCAAGTTATCATTACAGCTGTACAGATTCTGATATTGCTTTTAAAAAGTTGTTTTTATGCACTCTGTTTTTATGATGCCTCTCTCACACGTGCCATGTTTTCTAAGCAGCTTTTGGATACAGCACTTCTGGACTTGAATAAACAAATCAGTGAGGATGAAAGACTTTCTTCCAACCCTGTAGTGAAAATTATTTACGGGGACCCGGCAGTCTTCCTGTCCTGTCTTCCTAAGGACAGTGCTATACACTCCTCTCGGATATGGAGTTGCAAGAAGAGGATCTCAGTCGAGCACCTGGCTCACATCGTCCAACAGAAAGGTGGCAAGGATGCTGTGCCCGTCTTGCAGAAATTTTTGCAAAAGGTGAGCATGCCAATATCTTTGCCAGTGGTCATGTCATGTGAAACAGAAAATATGCAGTGCTGGAACCTAGTTGTCAGCTGCTTGTCCTAATTAATTGTCCAACACAAAAATCTCTGTTTGCCTTCTCTTTTTGCTTGAGTTTTATTAACGTAACCGCTTTGATCTAGGAGCAGAAATTCTTTTGTCAGCTGCTTGTCAAAAGCTGAGCTACATCAAACCGTGCAGAAACTTTGAAATATTAACATCACAGCTGCAACATAAGGAACCTCTGTGCTGGCGTTTCTATAGCGCTGTCATCCAGAGACCCAAATCTGTTCTAAACTTTGAAGGTGCTGAGTCCTGTCAGATTTAGATCAGGCTAGTGTTTTGTTTTGCTTTTAATTCATGCTTGCACATGTGAAATTAATAGTGAAACTTAATGGCGGGGCAAATACATGGTTGCTTGATCATTTAGTTGCTAATCCAGTTGCTTTCTGGATCATCCTTTGGATCAAGTGCTTACTGCAAAGAAATCGGTTGCTTTGCCCTTGTAGCAGGAATAAACTAAATCACAGAATTATTTCTTTTAACTAGATGTGGTGGGAGAAATTATTGTTGCCTTGTTTTCGATTAAGAGGAAAAAATGACATGTTAATTGCACGTGAATCTTTAGGTTGTGTGCATCAAGCATAGAGTTGAAAATAAATCAGTCTTGGCTACTACCTTTTAGTAGAAAAAGAGAAAGAGAGAGAGAAAGAAAGAAAGAAAGAAAGAAAGGAGAAAGAAAGAAAGAAAGAAAGAAAGAAAGAAAGAAAGAAAGAAAGAAAGAAAGAAAGAAAGAAAAGCTCTTTCTTGAGAGTGGGGATCAACATCAGAAATAATATTATGTTATTAAAGTTGAATCAATATAAAAATTACTGCTCAAGTGATTTATTCACAAACATTGCACATTCTCCAGTGCCGATCTTAATGCTGTCCAAACCCATGCAGAGTTGCTTGAGCAGGGGGTTGGACTAGAGGACCTCTAAATTTCCTTCCAGCCCTGTTATTCTATGTTCAGAAGGTTTTTAAATTCACTTGTTCTCAACCACATTAAAGTGCAATGTGCATCTTCTGGCTAAAAATAATTTCCAATCTAAAAGGAAGGGGGTTGAGGGTTGGGTTGCCAGTTGATTGCTTTCCCAAAGGTAAAATAAGGATAGAAAGAGGAACAACCAGTATTTGTTTTGATGAAGTGTAAGAGCGAACAAGTTTATGTCTGAAATACTACATTTGTTGATGATGCAGTAGCTACTTATTACCACACACCTTTCTAAATTGTTTATAATTGGGTAAGCTGCAGATTTAATAATTGTCAACAATACTACTTTTCCAGCTTCGTGGACAAGTTTGAGGATTTTTCAGAACAGAAAGTGAATATCTATTAATATTGATTTATAGTTCATCTGTTAATACTGATACAATCTTATCCATGTGTAAAATGAGGAGCACATGCCCCCAATACTGTCCTACTTTTGAGAGAACCAGATTTCATGTATGTTTATATGTGTGTATATAAACTAAACATATACAGACTGAATGTGTAAAGCATATATGGTGTTCTTTCTTGACAGTTACCTTGTATTCATTCCTAAAGACTCAGCTTCTGCTTTCTGATTTGACCTTTTCTGCTCCATTTTTAGGAAGCTGAATTGAGGCAGGTGAAATTTCTGCCAGAAATTCTTGCTCTGCAGAAAGACTTGGTGAAGAGATTTCAGAACATCTCAGAAATTGAGCATCGCACAATTGAAGATTTTCTCAGCAGTTTTTCCTCGGGTGAGATTCTCCCTTGCTCTCTTAGATAGCAAAGCATAAGAGCATTAAAGTATTTACTTAACTACCAAGCATATTTAGAAAACAAAGGTGTTTAGCTAATTGGAGAGTATTAATCTGTGCAAAGTCTGTGCTTGGCAAGCATTGCGAGCCTCAGTGAGAAAAGGAACGGAAGATGGCATCAATCGCACCCTCTTTCTACATGCAAAAAAGCCAGTTGTTCTGAGCTTCCCTCTGTTTGCAGAAAAGGGATGCTTTGATACAGATACAATAGCAATAGCACACTTAGACTTATGTGCCACTTCACAATCTTTACAGCCCTCTCTAAGCGGTTTACAGAGTCATCATATTGCCCCCCAACAATCTGGGTCCTCATTTTACCCACCTCGGAAGGATGGAAGGCTGAGTCAACCTTGAGCATTCCCTTCTTCCTTCTATATGGAAGACAGCTCTTGAGGGCATTCAGGAGCTGGGTTCACAAAAAGGGCTTCCCCTGCCAGGAGCCTCCCTGCTGAACCCCAACTGGCCTTTTGAGGGTTTAAGGAAGGAAACAGTCTGGCTTTTGGGCCAATGATGCCCCATATTTTTTATCAACTTGATTCCTGGCACAAATCATTTAAATTTGCCTTTTCTTCATTTCCTTGTTCTGTGATACCACAACATCAGGACTGATGCAACCTAGATCAAACAAAATTAGTATTTTGAAAAGTCTCATTCAGTGTGGGAACTAGGTGCATAAACCTCTCCTCTCCATTTGGCAGTACTTCCCTTAGGACTACATATTTAATGAGAGCCAAAGGGCTGCCTGCTGAGAGGAGGGGAACTCCTCTGTTGGGCTGCAAAACTGGAGCACAGATCCTGAAGGTCTTGACCTCCACTTCTGCAGCTCTTTGGGGGAATTCTCTTTTCCGCATTAAAGGGAGGGGAACTCTTCTGAAGGGCTGCAGAAACAGGTCAGATCTCAAAAGTCTGTAGCTCCTTGAAGAAATTTTCCTCTGTGCATAGAAGGGAGGGTAACTCCTCCAAAGAGCTACCAAAATGGAGGTTATCTATTGAGGATCTGAGCCCCATTTCTGCAGCTTCTCAAACAAGTTCTCCTTTGCACACAGAGGCAACCCAAACTCCGGTAGGGTTGAGAAATGAAGCGCAAATCCTGAAGATCCCAATTCTGTTCCTGCAGCCAGCCAGAGCAGTTCTCTTCTGCACATTGGATCTTCAGGATCCAAGCTTCGTTTCTGCAGTCCACCACAGAGGTTCCTTTCTGCACAGAGGTGGTGGTGGGAGGAATCCTGTGGCAGTCTGTATAAATGAAGGTTGGATCCTGAAGATCCAAGCTTTGTTTCTGCAGGTTACTGCAAGAGTTCCCTTCCACTCATGGAGGGAAATTGCTTGCCCTCCTTCAGCAGGCAGATCTAGCACTCTGTCCGTTTAACAACTTGCATAGTTGCTTAATGACTGCAACTGGGAGAGCTGGGATTGCAGTCATTGAGCGAAAGGTCACTTAATGGCCACTTTGTTCAGTGATAAAGATTCTGGTCCCAGTTGTGGTTGTAAACCGAGAGCTTCCAGTAGATCATGCCTAGGGATAATGACTTATTTGGATTTCACTTCATCCTATTGTGATGGTTAGGCATCTTCCAAGATTATAGAACTCTTTCTGGAAAATATACTAACTAAATTAAACCTTTGAGTTAGGTGCCTCAGAGCTACTAGGGTCATTGGGATTATCGGGAATTAAATAATAAGTGTGACTGATAGCCACAAGGAATGGTGTGGTATCTTGTGCTGGATAGAACTTAGCCTGCTGCAGCAAAGTTCCTTTTATTATCTCATTTTTTAAAACCAGAAAGCAATAGGTTTTGGCTATATTCCATTTGTTTTTATTATGTTTCTTGCATCCTCTAGGTGTCAGGCTACAAATGAAAGGGCGAGTGGAAAAATTTCTGGATGTTTGGAACAAACTCAGATTATCTATAGAAACAAATGGTGAGACTCAAGCTTACTTTATCAGTCAAACCAAATGGCAGCAATAAGGGATTCCTCAATACTACCAAAAGGAAAAAACAACAACAACCATGTTGTATTATCTTTGGCTGGCCTGCAGACTCTAGCCCATAAAGCAGAAGCTGTAGCTCTCTAGAATTTGCTGACCTCGTGCATCCCTGATCATTGGCCATGCAGTTAGGGAGTGGGGGGGGGGCTGAAGGAATTGTACCTCAGCAATATCTTGGGGGCCACGTGATGGCTATCAATCATTATATAAGCCAGAAGTTATCCAAAACTAAAATGGAGTATTCAACAGTAAGATGGTGCCTCTGGCTTCCTTCTCCCCTGCAGGTGAAATTAAACTTCCTAAAGATTATTGCAGTATGGACCGCACTGTGAAAGATCCATTTGAAATCCTTTTGCCTCGCCGGAGAGATCTAGGCCTTTGTGCCACCGCCTTGGTCAGCTACCTCATTCAGTTGCACAATGATTTCGTCAACACCATAGCAAAGGATTCAGCGGATGCCAATAGGTACACAGTTCTCAGTTCTCCCTGCAGCTGACAGATACTGCTGAATAAACAGCACAGTTGATTTTATCTTCTTTTTCCTTCTTACTTCTCAACAGATACTCTGTCAGTCCTGCTGAAGTGGCCGATCTGCACATGATCAGTTATGAAGTCGAAAAGGATTTGATCCCAATCATTCTGTCCAACTGCCAGTATAGCGTGCAGAAAGGAGGAGAGGCCCTACAGGAATTTGACCTGGAAAAAATCGAGCAGCAAGTTGTCAGTAGATTCCTACAAGGGAAGCCCAAGATCACATTGCAGGTACGTGCACTGTGAACATATTTTCTTAGAAAAAAAATAAGGGCGGCAAATCTGAAAGAGGTACATCAGGATTAAAAAAGATTATTGTATACCTTTATAATTTTGCTTTACAGAAGAAAATTCAAGAGCAAAACCAAGAAAACAAATAAATAAATCTAAAGGACAGCTTTCTGAAATACAAGAGTGTCCTTTTTAATAAAGGACATATGGGGACTGTCAGTATGCACCATAGAAACGTGATGTACAGTTGCAAGAAAAAGTATGTGAACCCCTTGGGATTACGTGGAGTTTTGCATGAATTGGCCATAAAATGTGCTCTGAACGTCATCTAAGTCACAACAATAGAAAAACACAGTCTGCTTAAAAGAATACTACACAAACATTAGATGTTGCCATGGTTTAATTGAACATAATATGTAAACATTCACAGTGCAGGGAGGAAAAAGTATGTGAACCTTTGGACTTAATAACTGGTTGACCCTCCTTTGGCAGCAATAACCTCAACCAAACGTTTCCTGTAATTGCAGATCAG
>QLTV01003388.1:4401056-4429365 GCA_003457575.1 Thermophis baileyi
AGGATTCTTCTTTACCTCATGAAGCATTCTGCGCTGTGCTCTTGCAGTCATTTTTACAGGACGACCACGCCTAGGGAGAGTAGCAACAGTGCTAAACTTTCTCCATTTGTAGACAGTCTGTCTTACAGTGGACACATGAACATCAAAGCTTTTGGAGATACTTTTGTAACCTTTTCCAGCTTCATGCAAGTCAACAATTCTTGATCGTAGGTCTTCTGAGAGCTCTTTTCTGCGAGGCATGGTTCACATCAGACAGTGCTTCTTGAAACCAGTGAACCCAAACCAGGTGTGTGTTTTTAAAGGGCAGGACAGCTGTCAGCAACACATCCAATATCATCACACTAATTGGAGTCAAGGTTGGCTCACTCCTGGCTCCAATTAGCTCTTGGAGAAGTCATTAGGCCAGGGGTTCACATACTTATTCCTCCCTGCACTGTGAATGTTTACATGTTATGTTCAATTAAACCATGGCAACATCTAATGTTTGTGTAGTATTATTTTAAGCAGACTGTGTTTTTCTATTGTTGTGACTTAGATGACGTTCAGAGCACATTTTATGGCCAATTCATGCAAAACTCCACGTAATCCCAAGGGGTTCACATACTTTTTCTTGCAACTGTAACTAGTTAGTGTTCTGGCGCTTGTGAGATCAAACTGCTAGTCCAGAAGATGCTCTTACAAAGGACTGTTGACCAAGCATCTGCTTTGTTCCCTTTCTTAATAGGGAATACCCACACTGATACACAGATATGACCAAAATTATGAGCATCTGTTCAGCAATATCAAGACAAAGCTGGAAACTCAGGTGAGTTTTCGAAAAGAGGAAAAGACAAGCAAATCTCACTATCATTCCATCTGGTGCTTATTTACTTGATTGTAAACCACAGGGTGCTCAATACGCTTTGCTTATAGGAAGGTGTGCGTTTACTGTTCAGTTGAAGTGATTTTATCTATCCAGTGTTACAGATTCCTGGGAGTTTTAGTTATTACTTTGTGTGTGTGTGTGGGGGGGGGAAACTTTGGTATAGAGATTGAGCAATGGTGAAAGCAGCAGCTTGCTTGAATATGTGTGTAGTTGCTTGCAGGCCCTGAAGAGGTGCCAGATGGCATGTGCCTTTTCTTTGTAGAAAAATGTGCCAGGAATGAATGCTGGTTGATCTTATCTCCTTATGTTACAGAGCTCCCTTTCAAATTCTAAAATGGGCATGATCAGAGGGGACTTGGTGTCGTACAGTGACATCTGTGAGGCACTCTCGGTCACTGAAATTATTTTAGGATTCCTGGCTACAACTGGAGGTGACTCACGTATGACTTTGACTGATTACACTGAAAATATCCTGCAGATGAGCAATCAGATAAGTCTTCCGGTGACGAAGGTGAGTGCAGGGGATCAGAGGCTCACCTTTCATCTCTGCAAGATGAAAGAGAAAAGCCAGTGAGGATGAGGCTATATACTGTATGTATAGCTCAGACTGAGAAAGGTAGCTGACGTTTTTCCTCACTTAGTTCAGATCTCTACTATTTTAATCACTGAAGAAAGTTTCTAAGCATGTTTGTGAGTGGTAAATATCGGTCTTCTTGAGATTATAGTACAGAATTATCCTTTTAATTGGACTGTGCTTTGGTAGTATTTGGGTGGTGGAAAGGAAAAACATAGTACAACTGGAGAGACTAAAAAGATCCCCGATGGATCAAGTAAGAGCATTTCAAACAGGTTAGTTACTTAAAAGCAGTTTATAAGTAAAAGAAATACATTCCACTGTTTCTAATGGCAGCCAATGGCCATCACCACATCTTATAGTAGTACTTTCTAGGATTTATTAGGCAAATTTCTAGGTTGACCAATTATAACAACTATAAGTGGCTTAACGTATCTGGACATAAAATAAAGAATAAAACCCAAAAGATGTATCATCAGAGGAAACAGTAGAGATAAAAACCCTTCCCCAACAGAGACAAAAACCAACACTCCCTTTCGCCAAGCACCCTAACCTAATGCCTTGGGGGAAGAGCCATGTTTTTAATGCTCTTTTAACGTTGGCGAGGTGGCATTCATACACATCTCTTGGGGGTTGCTGTTTCAGAGGGTGGTGTCCTGACAAAGAAGGCTTACTTCCCAAGTGTTGCTAGATGAATTTGTTTAACTGGCAGACCCAGGAATGAGCCAACTGTCATAAACAGAAAGCTCCTCAGATAAATGGGCCCTATGCTATGTAAGATTTTAAGGTGACAACCAACATCTTAAATTGCACCTGGAAGCCAAGTGGTGTCCAGTGCAGTTCACAAAGCATGGGTGTTACATGGGCATAGCATACTTGCCCATCACTACTTATGTCATTGCAGTCAGGACCAGCTATAGCTTACAAATAGAGTACCGCTCCACGTAGAGACATTGCAGTAATCCATCTATAGGTGACCAAGGTATGGTTATAAGATCAGACAACTATGCCTTACAAACTTTGTAACTAAAGTATGGTTGTAAGAAGGGCCCTCCTAGTCCAAGAAGTGATACATCTAGTGCCCAAGATGAACCTGTGTGAAGGCCCTCCTGGCCATCTGCTCCTCCAGGAGGAGTTGTGAGACCAGGAGCCCCAAATTATACACCAGACCGAGACAAAGATTGTGCAGTCCCATTCTTGGCAGAAGATGGAAGATCCTCCACATTAGAGGCCCAAACACTTCTTTGTCTTGCTAGGATTGAACCTGAGCTTGTTTCTCTTGAATCAAAATCACCCAGCCTCTAGGTAACAGGTCACAATATCAGCAGCATCACTTGACTAGCCCAGGGACAAGAGGCGTAATTGAGTATCACCAGTGTATTCATGATGCCTGACCCTGAATCAGCAGATGGCCTGACTCAGCAGCCTCGTATAGATGTTAAATAGAAGGATTGAGAGCATTGAGCCCTGAAGGGCTGAATCATGAGTTCTATCATTGTGAGAAAGGGAAGAGTTTCCATACCATGCAATTTTATATCTCTCTGTTTGCCTGGGTGTGCATCAGAACATTTTACTTCAAAATGGTTTACATGTGAATTTTCATTAAACGGCCCATCTTAAGTTCAAAGCTGGGCTTTTGAGTGCAAAACAGATCATTTTCAATTATTGATGAAATGCTTTCAATTATTGATGAAATGCTTTAAGGTTGAAATATGGATGGTCTGAAATTCTGTTCCAAACTCAAACACGATTCAGGAAAGCACCATTTCACAATTGAAATAGTTTCAAATTTCAAGATAGGACACATCACTAAATTAATATTTCAAACATTTCAGAGCAAAATATTTTGTGCACCCTGGCCTTTTAATTTTTTTTTAATTATATATATTTCTGCTTCAATATTTTAATTAGTCCTACCTTTTAAAAAGTCTATTTCTTTGTCCCTAGAAAACTACTGCCTTTAGCAGCTGGAACATTGTTATAGTCACCTAGAAAAACCCCTTTCCATTGTTATAATTACCTAGACAAACCGGTTCCCAGAATAGCCATAGACTAGGCCAAGATACTGTGGTACCACAGATGTAACCCAAAATGTACAATCTAGGTTCCCTTGAATTATAAGGTGTTGAGAGGCAATTGTTAGTGCAGAATGTATGTTGTGGTTTAGTGTCAACTGTCTCCATACAAGAATTGAGTTTGGTGTTGTGCTGCATAGAATTTACATGAAAAATGTTGGCAAGTGCTCTTCTCATTATTAAAAGATTTCTATAATAAATTTATCAGAAAAGTTTATATTAATATTTTATTTAATTACCTAAATGGCCTTCCATGAACGCCATTTAGAATTACGTTTGCTTTATCGTTTGCAAAAAAATAACACTTTTATGTTTGTTTGTGTTTTCCTTTTAGGCACTGAGCCGATGTCAGCTAAAGCATGCCATTTCATTGTGGCAGCTCCTTTCTAGTCATAAATCAGAACAGCTGCTGCATTTGAAAAAGGTAGGACTTGGGATACTGATGTGCTCACTAGACATTTCTTGCCACTGTTTTCTCTCTCCTCCCCACATAACCATTTCTGTTCGTCTCTTCCTCATAATGTTTTATCCAGGATCCTTTTGGAGAGATCAGTGCAGCCTATAAAGAGGAACTCAAAGATGATAGTATCGATCTTCTCAAAGTTTTCCTCACTCAGTCAGGGCTGGAGCCCTTCCTTCAAGAGTTGCATGAAATGATCATGCTGAAATTGAAACATGCCAAAGTTGGAGAAGAGTACAGTCCTATGTGGGGGTGAGTGTGAGCAGCCCAATCCTTTTGGGTTTTAAAGTGAAATACATCCTGTTTTTCAGAGTATCTTACTGTTTTGGGCTTATTGTTTTTCCTTTTTTTCCAGCCTGAAAGAAGCACTTATTCCATATCTTGAAGGAAAAGGTAGCAGTGAGCTTCAGGACTTGGATATGTTCCCAGAAGATATCCTGGTTTCCCAGTGTATCGCTGCCTGGAAAATAGCTGCTACTCTTAAACGGGGTGGATGTGGTCCAGGAAATTAATCCAGACACTTTCCTCTCTCCCTCCATTCACTGATGAGCGGAACAGTGTATTTAATTGTTGGGTTTTCTTTATACTTGTACAAAAAGAAATGAAAGGATCATGGTGCTAAATGTGAATAAATAGTGATGCACAAATACAAAGGAATTGTTGCTTTAGATAATGAAGGATTTCTAGTAAATACAAGTTGGATAAGTACACTGCATTCAAAGGAAAGTATTTTCATTGTTTTCTAAAAGGTCCATGTAACCTCTATAACTTTGGCTTTATAGACTTCATTATAAACTTTCCTCTTTAATCTATTTAGAATTGGGAGGGGGCAGAGAAACAATCTTCTTTCCCTCAACTTCCCTGGATTTTCTAAATGCTACCAAAGTTATCTTTTTTTTAATCAGGGACATTATTTCTCATACACTGAATTGTCTACTTCTCTGAGACTAGGTATCTGAGCAAGTAGTTAGAATCAAGCAAGTATGTAAGTGAACCATCCCAACCATGTTTACTGAGTTTGAAATAGGCTATGAGGTTGCACTTCCTTTGATTTACTGAGTTTTTTTCTAAGAAGCTGTGGAAATTAATATTTTTCCTGTTTAAAGATGCTTCTTGTGAGATAAAGACCAGTATGTAGTGATAGTTTTTAGCTGCCAAAGAGAAATATGTATTTAAATAGTTCTAAGTTTTGATAGTTAATTGGCATTTGTACCAAGTTATGCATTAGGCATTGTCATTCCAACCCTCTCTAGAACTTAAAAAAACGGAGCTTGTGTTCTTCCTTCAATTGAGCCAGGATGATGTCTTAATACAGGTTGCTGTACTGCCAGAGAACAGAGTATGCCTTGATTTATTTTTTTCAGTAGTCAGAAATTGCAATTTATAAAAATTACTTTCTAGTCTTTTTTTTTTCTTTTAATAAAAAGTCCTTGTTACAAAAGTGTTCAGACTGTGTCCCTTATTCAGTGGTGAAATCCAATTTTTTTTTACTACCGGTTCTGTGGGCGTGGTGTGGCTTGGTGGGCGTGACAGGGGAAGGATACTGCAAAATCTCCATTCCCACCCCCACTCTGGGGCCAGCCAGAGGTGGTATTTGCTGGTTCTCCGAACTACTCAAAATTTCCACTACCTGTTCTCCAGAACTTGTCAGAACCTGCTGGATTTCACCCCTGCCCTTATTCCTTCTATAGCACCTTTCTTGAGCTGGAGAACATGACAGTTTGGTTTTACTACTTGTCATTTAGTTAATTGACATTTAGCAATTCACCAAGCTAAAACCATTAACAATTTTACCACAGATGTCTTCGAAACAGGGAGCTTTACCCCACATCTCGTGGGTGCTATGTGAATGTAATCCATGAACCATAGATTTAATTTGTTCAGAGACAGGAACCTTCTATGAGAATTAGGATATCAACCACACACATTCTAATTATTGGTGCAAAAGAAAAGTCACCCAACCTGCCACCTGTAAGGAAAATTGGGAAGATATTGCTCTTCATATATTCCAATGGCAATTTCTCCTTTCATTTTAGTTAATGAGGGGAATCTTCATTCTCCAGTCGATGGTATTTTTTTCCTGGTTTATAGTATGTCTAATAGTCATCTCTCTTTCCCTCTTATGAAATTCCCTTAATTGGATTTTTTAAAAACGTAGTTTCCTGGACTTGCTTGTACTCTGGAAGATTAAACATTCGGAGCGGCAAAGAGGTTTTCCATTTCTAAGTAGGAAACGTAATTTGTTTCCTCAACAAACTAATTACCTGTAGCTATCACTCGAGAATGGGTGTTATTTCTGGATTTATTCACAAGCGCCGGTTTGTTTATTGCAAAGCCACCGGTTAAACAGCGGTGGCTTTGCACCAGAACTGCCGCGTCTGGGCTAAATCTGGAATAATAGATGACATCCAAAACCCTCTCCCCTGTTGCCATCTAGTCGTGCGGGTTTTTGTAGATCTGGCAGCCTTAGCTAAGCGCGTAATACGGCGGAAGCCGGGCTGTGGACGCGCTCAGTCGAAAATGCTGAGGATCGTAGCTGGACGGAGCATAGCCAGCCCGGTCGCTCGTGCCTCCGCCCTTCGGTGCAAACAGGAAGCCGAAAGGACGGACGGAGCGCCGGGCGCCGCAATCGTGCAGCGAACCCTGCGGGAGGAACCACAGGAAGTAGGAAAAACTCAGGGCGCGGACGGACGCCATGGCGGACGGGACGGGAACAAAGGAGGAAGAAGAGGAGACTTTGCGGCGCTGGGAGCGGTAAAACGCCACCCGGGCAACCAGGGATAAAGAAGGACTCGGGGAGGTCTTCCTGCCACCGGGGAACCTGGGATTTGTATTTCTTTTGAACTGCTGGGTCTTGGCCCCGCCTCCTGGGTTCCTCGTGGCTGCAAAGGGATGGAAGGGCGCCTGCCTCCAAGGGCGCCGCCTGCCTGGCGGGTTGAGAGCGGGAGGGAAGCGTCGGGCTCCCGCGGAGCGAGAATCGCGATTAGTTAAAAGCCCCCAGCCTGGAAGGGAGGCTGCTGGTGGCCACTGGCTGGGGATCCCTGCCCTGAGCAGAAGAGGTCTCGCTTCTAGACGAGAATGCCAGCAGCCCGGAGCCTGCAGATGAGGCGGTGTGGTGCCTCCTTCCCGGAATTGGGGGCTGCGGGTCTAGACATCGTCAGCTGCATTTCCCCGGTTTCTCTACTAGGGCAGGGGGTCTCCAACTTGGCAACTTTAAGACTTGTGGACTTCAACTCCCAGAATTCCTCAGCTAGCATGGCTGGCAGGGGGATTCTGGGAGTTGAAGTCTACAAGTCTTAAAGTTGCCAAGTATAGGGGTCTCTAACTCCCAAGGTTAGAGACCCCTATACTAGGGCCAAGCTGTAATCTTGATACCAAGAGTAAAAAAAAGGAAGGGGAGCCTGGTCGGCGGAGGCCCTCATGTCACAGGAGCGTGTCTTTTCCTGTGTTTCTCCCTTTGAAGTCCAGATCACCACACAGCCCTGCTTTAAATTTAATGATATTAATCCACCATTTGAAAAGGGTCCATCAATCCATCAACATTCTCCGTCAACATGGAAGCACAAATCAGTAAAAATCAGAAGCTGGAGCAGACCTGTTTGGAGAAAAATACAGTGCAAGTAGAATCTTTCAGCACAGAACAAAGTATTTGGGGTAGAGAACCAAAGGATCACAGGATAGCAACATAATCTGATACAGAATTAGTGAAGAGGGAGAGGTTTTGCTCTCTGTTGCACACTCCTGGAAGCTCAGATCATCCCATGAACACTAGAGAAGATAGAAAATGTTAGAAAACACTGTGGGGTACTTAAAACAAGATCTTGGATGCTGAGCTCTCCTGTTCCTGTTAGTCTCAATAAATAGGTGGAAGGTCACATGTCCATATCTGGAGACCCACCCAGGATCCCTGTTTATGAATTGATCAATGGGATTATTGCCACCAGAACATTGGAGATATGTTAGCCCCAGTATAAGAGGCAATATGCCTCCACATACCAGTTACTAGACAACTTGAGTGGGATATTGGGTTCGTTTCTTGCTTGTGGAGTCACCACATCTGGCCAGCCATAGTGGGATCTGAATATTGTATTTGACAGACTGCCAGATTCGTGTGGCTGTTTTTATGTTCTTCAGTGGATTAGTGGTGGAGGCATCAAATAGGGTCATTTCAACTTCTTTGAAACCAATAAACGTTCATGATTATCCATTTGAGAAAAAAAAAATTCTTTTTCAAAAAGTCCGAAATCGTTCAACATTCTCTTCTGGAAGCATCATTTGGTTTACATGCATACCTCTCCCTTTTTCAATTGCTACCACTTTTTATATCACCCATAGTGCTTTTTGGCTTAAATGATGCTAGGAACTGGCAGATTTTATCTAGTCCTATTGTATTCTGTAGTCAACAAATCCAGATGAAAGAAGATATGATTGAACAAGACACAGAGCAATGGCAGAGCAATTTCTCCTTTACTGGACTGGAAAGAGTTGGAGGAATGGATTTGTCTTATCTCAAAGAAGATGCCACACGTGCCTGTGCTTCACTGGTGGTGCTCAGTTACCCAGAACTTGAGGTAACAAAGATAAATGCTAAAGACATAATAAGGAATTTTTTAACATCTAGGATTAATATATTAAGAAGACTAAAACTCCAAGTTTCCAAAAGTTTGACTATCTGCCTTAGTAACTTCAATTTAGTTGTCTCGGTGGATTCCAGCTTAGATATTTGTTTCCATAGTAGAATTGAGAATAAACTCTTGGAAGCAATTCAAGAGTCAGTGGTGAATTCTGGGACTGTTGTCAAATTTAGGGGTGTTCCAGCTGTTGTCAGTTTAACTTCTCACTTTTCAAACTATGATCTCCCAGTCCTGATTCTCAAGTTGGGAAATGCTGAGGGCCGTCAATCCATCAACATTCTCCAGGTGAGAAGAGTATACAGCATTTTCATAGTTTTGTCAATCTTTTGCCAGTTTTGCTGTCTCAGAGTCAAGTTAGCAGAGTTATAATTTTGCTTCTTATCAAATGCCCCTATGCATCATACTTGCCTACAAGAGCATCTCTTCAGAAGATGGTTACTTTAGAGAAACTCAGAAACCACAAGATCTGATAAATGGATGGATGAATATGTATGTTTTCCACTGTTTCAGCCATTCCTTTAACGATTTTCAGGTGTATTTTTGATTTCTCCATGGAGAATGAGCTGTTATGTGTGGAAAATATATGTTTTACCTTCTTGCAAGCATTTTTAAACATTGTGTAGAAAATAACATATATTATTCAGTGTCGTTTTAGTTGTAAGAGACCACAAATGTGATTGTCTGCCCGCTACATTGAGCAATCAAAATATTCCTGACCTTGGCTGCCAAATACAAAATTCCAGAGCTGTTGAGGGAAAGAGAACTGGCAGGAGATAAGGTTTTTTTCCAGCTCTGATAATTGACGAAAGAGACAATCTCAACAGTTTGGTAGACAAAGGAAAGGGATGTGATGCGTCTTTTGTTTTAGTCTAGATCAGAAGTAGGAAATCCTTTTTCTTAGCTGGTTTTTTATTTATTTCTTGCTTAATATTTTAAGCAAATACTTAAATAAATAAATATTTATTTACGTATCATTTTAAAGCACTCTCTAGAACTGGAGGGAGCAATCTGGTATTGCAATGACAGTAGATGCTTGCACAGTTCGGTATCAGTTCTCACTTTACATTTGCAAACACATGAGAAGGTTAAATTTGAACCACTTTGCTGATTTGTTTGGGGCATGCCAAATGGGAACTGGGAGCTCCGTTCAGTTCAAGGGTTGTGGCTGACCACTTCTGACCTAGATGACCTTGAAAATATTAGTCTTGCTCCTTAGCAAAAATGTCACTTTTTCTTTGTCATCACAGGTCCTCTACAAAGACTGCTATGTGGTGGCTGTGAATGCCCCCTATGTGGCAGGATTCCTGGCTTTCCGAGAAGTCCCTTTTTTATTGGAGGCTGTACAGCGGCTGGAGACACAGAAGCCTGGCCTCAAGCCCCAGGTGGGATAGTTTGTGTTAATGAAAGGAGTGCTGCTGCTTTATGCCAAGGATATATTTCACCCAGCATTCCCCTCCTTCAAAGAACTAATAACCAGGGCTTCAAGACTTCTGGCCCCTAGCATTTCGTGGCTTAGTCCCTGTGGATATGGATGTTCCCTTTAGGTACGCATGACTGTTTTTCTCTTACCTGTAGGCCAGAACTCCTAAGAACATCTCTGATCTCTCTAGGACAGGGCTGTCAAACTTGCGGCCCGCAGGCTGGATGCGT
Source organism: Thermophis baileyi (assembly GCA_003457575.1). Classification (NCBI taxonomy): domain Eukaryota; kingdom Metazoa; phylum Chordata; class Lepidosauria; order Squamata; family Dipsadidae; genus Thermophis; species Thermophis baileyi. The sequence goes on from QLTV01003388.1 coordinate 4,411,315, forward strand.
CATGCGCTGGCCATGCCCATGCCCGGTTTAGCGAAGGGGAAAATAGTCCCGATATGTCGCATGATGCTGCGCCGCTGCGAGTTTGACATCCCTGCTCTAGGAGGACTAGGCCCAAAGCCAACATCTTTAAGCTGTGCTACAGACCCAAAAGGACAGCTGCTCGAACCTAGTTTAAAAGCCTTTTTTGAGTCATCCAGTCAGAATAAAAAGCACCGTTCCTGAAACAGCTAGAGAGGCTTCATTTTAGGAAACTGTGGAAGGCCCTAGCTCACCAAGACAGCACAATTGGAGTCCTCCATCAGCTTTTCTCTCATAAAACAGATGCGAAAAGGGATTCTTGGAACTAAAGCACCCTGAAAATGTGATGGGATGACAACTCCCATGATTCCCAGTCTGCACAGCCATACCTTGCATTGGCTTGAGAACGATAATATTTATAAACCTATACACCTGGAGAACACCAGCTGGGGTGGGATCTCAATTAAAAAATTCACATGAATTTGGACAAACAATGCACTTGCTGTATTTCAGACTCAATAATGTTTTTAGTGACAGATTTTGTGACTAGGTCTCATTTCTTTCTTACTGGGGGAAAGTAGGGAAGGTGGCCACCAAGGGTATTTGCCTGCTTTTTTGATACTTTGTGTATGCAAAGCAACACAGGCAACACTGACATCTCCATTACTGAAAAAGCTTCCCACTGTATTACCTATTATGGAAGTGCTCCTTTGTGGGTTTTCTTTTTTCCTAGGTGCTACTTGTAGATGGAAACGGCATCCTGCACCACAGAGGTAAGTTTCCTGGCCCATCCTTGCCAGTGAGTGAATCCTTTAGATTTACTGTACTGTAAATTTGCATGTAGATTTAAAGTAAATCCTTGAGATTTACTTTCCATCTCTGAGATTAGAGCATGCCTTGAATATGCCAGCATGGGGAGTCACTGGTTGATTTCTCATTACAGTAGTGTTTGCAGAGCTCTTGGGGAAGAAGTTATTTGTGTTGACTCTCTTGGCAGTTGCCAGAGAGGAAGGAGGGGCAGACAAAAGAATTCCATCTCCTCTTCATAGGCTGTACTAGCCTGCTTGCTGACAGTAAGTGAAAAGGCTGTCCTCCCCCATGCCCAAAAGAAACAGCAGAGTCACTGGAAGGCATTTTGGTGAATATCAAGAAATGCATTGCAAGGTTGACAGCAACCTTATGTCCTTCATGGCTTGGCCTTCCTTTGGGAGCTTGTTCAACCTCATGCCCTCATAAAGTGGTGCCAGATTTTTCTCTTCACAGCTAAAGTGAAACTTCTCTTACCAGTTTTTTTTCCTCCAACATCTGCTCCTCCTGCATTACATTCAACAGGTTTTGGCATCGCCTGCCATCTTGGTGTTCTCACAGGTCTTCCCTGTATTGGTGTAGCCAAAAATCTCTTGCAGGTTGAAGGTTTGGCCAATGATGAGCTTCACAAGAAACAAGTAAGTGTTGAAAGGTGTGAATTACATTTCACATTCTTAATTCCAAACAGTAAGGGGTGTGGGGGTGTTAGAAGAACATCTTGTCAAAATTGGAGAAGCTGCTATGTACAAATAGCTGTTCTGGTGTTTTTTTTTTTATTTAAAGTGGGAAAATGATGGAGTTACCTACAGGATGAAATATGTTCAGACTGATTGACAATTAATTATGTAGTGACCAAGATGCACTGCCCACTGTGTATTTAAAAAAACACAGTTAACCATGCCTTCCTTGCTGTGTGTGTGTGTGTGTGTGTTTTGCATGGTCTTTACACTTATTTCTAAGTAAAACCTTTAAAGGAGAATTTCAGCCAAGCTATTTTGGTTACAGACTTTTATTCAGAGATGTCCTGTGTAGCAGTGGCCCCCAGCCTTTTGGACACCAGGGACTGGTTCCATGGAGAAAGGTTTTTCCACAGACCGGAGGGGATATGGTTTTGCATGCTGCCTGCATTCTGTGGATGGGGCTTCGCTTGCTTGCATGGCCTGGTTGTGGGTATGCTACGGACTGATGCCAGTTCACAGACTGAGGGTTGGGGACCCCTGCTATACAGAACAACAATGGAGAAGAAACACTGATACTTGACTAACACAACACCTTCCTCTTTTTTGTTTTTGCAGAAAAGGCTAGAGTTTAGGAATTAATCTTGAATTGATCCAATTACTTCATCCGTCCCAACACATCTGCTGTAGTAAATTTCTTTCTCCATATTCCAGATCCAAGATCTTCAGGGAGGAGGAGATGCATTCCCACTGACAAGTACCTCTGGGAAAATCTTGGGTATGGTAAGTATTTTTTGGGAAGGCAGCATCTGTCTATTGGAAGTGGAAAGAGTCTGAAGAAATGAGTGCAATGAAAAAGAAATATCAATTTATCCTCAGTCACTGAAGCAGTCTTTGCTTTCCAACATGAACATTGTCTTAAGTATCAGATTTTGTCTGGGGTGCTTATAGAAAACTGATTAATAAATGTGAGTGAGTGAGTGAGTGAGTGAGTGAGTGAATGAATGAATGAATGAATGAATGAATGAATGAATGAATGAATGAATGCTGCATATTCACCTTTTTCTTTCTTCCATTTCAAAATCCAATTTCTCCTTCCATTAGCTAGCTAGAATTTTCCACAGAGCTATTTTGTTAAATAGGAGAGACACCTAGCAGGAAAAAGAGAAGGAAAAACAGAACTCAGTGTTTTCCTGGTGGTACGAAGTGTACCATATGCAGATGCATATACACACTGCACATATACATTGCCCAAAGGTGCTTTTTCAAAAGCCAACTGGGTTTTGTTTTTCCTTGAAGACGTTTGGCTTGTCATCCAAGAAGTTTCTTCAGTTCTAACTGAATGGTGGAAAATGGAAGGATTTATGTTCTTTGCAGTCGTCTGGTCGTTAGCACTCTTTCTGAGAGTTGCTGAGGCCACATGGAAGTTTATCTGTGCCCTCAGAGTCACCTGAATAGTGCAAATGGGTGTGGAACTTTCTTGGAACTGCTGAAAGGACTGAAGAAGGTTCAATCCTTTCTTCAGAACTGAAGAAGCTTCTTGGATGAGAAGCGAAACATCTTCAAGGAAAAGCAAAGTCCAGTTGCCTTTTGAAAAAACAACTTTGGGATAATGAGGACCTGGATGACTGAGAATCTCTATAGACATTTTGCCTATTTAAGGGTTCAAGAAATATATGAGTCTGATGTTTACATGGTTCCTACCCCATTTTGCTTGTTCATTCATGTTCTTTGGACGTTGCACAGTTTGCATGTATCTAGCAGTATCTCTGTTTCTTATCTGCCCAGTAGGCCTTGCGTAGCTGTGCCAAGAGTACAAAACCTGTGTATATCTCAATAGGCCACAAGATAAGTCTACTATCGGCTGTGCGCCTGGTCCATTCTTGTTGCAAATATCGGATTCCTGAGCCCATCCGGCAGGTATGAGCAGAATGTGCATTTAGAATGCTGATACCAGCAACCTCAAGCTAAGCAACTTGGTCAACGCTCTGAATGTTTGGACTTCAATTCCCAGAGTTCCCAACTAATGATGACCATTGCTAGGAATTCTGGGAGCAGAGGTTCATTCATCTAGAGGACACCCTGGTTAGAAGAGGCTAGGAAGCTAGGTCTGGGCTAGGTCAGGGGTGTCAAACTGGATTTCTTCGAGGGCCGGATCAGCATTGTAGTTCTCCTCCGCAGGCTGGCAGAGGCGGAGGGAGATGGGACGGATGCCTCCTGCAGCACAGCCCGCCCGCCCCCCATTTTCAGCCTGAACGGCCTCCTGCAGTACCCTGCCAGCCAAAACAGGGCGTGGGGGGGGGGGCTTCCCCCGTGCCCCATTTTGGCTGGCAGAGGCACCGTGGGCCGGTCCTTTGCTATTTCCAGGCTGGCCCCGCAGGCCAGATTTAAGCATCCCACAGGCCTTGAGTTTGACACCCCTGGGCTAGGTGATCTGAGCTCTGCTCTATCAGATCATTTTGAACGTCATTTATTTTACTATAATACTTCATTACCAAATACTTCTGGAAAGTCATAAATAGGATGCAAAGTTGACAGAAATCCTATTGTTTAATTTCAACATTCTGTCTCCTGAAAATGTGCAAATAAATCGTTTTAGGGCTTGATTTAGAAATTTAAAAAATGACATTCGTTCAACTGGGACTACGTAAGCAATTATGCAGTTTGACTGAGGTCCTGAATCAGAAACAAAATATAGTAATTTCAACCCTTAGGTTTCCTACTGATTGAAAACCAACAATAGATTGAACATTTTTAATTTTAAATAAATTTACATTTATTTCATAATTTATTCATAATTATACATAATTTACATTTATATCAGACTCTTCCAAAGAGTTGAAACTTGCCCAGCATCAGAGAAATTGAAACAGGAATTTTAAATTTCAGGTTTTAAAAAGGAACATTTCAGATCTGCAGAATTGGTATCTGCTCCATTTTTGGGGGATGCAGATAATCCCTTTTTAAAAAATCTCTAAAATGTTTGAGTTAAGAAGCCAAGATGTAATATCTGTGAATAAGCACCCCATATTTAAACAAAAAGCTCTATACAACTAATTCCCGGATCACACCGCTTGCACAGTGAATAGGATCTGCTGGGCCAACTGTACTCCTGATCCTCCCAGGAGTCTGCAGGCTACAGAGATTGCTGAGCCAGAATGCAGCCAGTGGATGGCAGTGCTGGATCACCATTTATGTACCTTGAGGCAGAGTTTGAGCAAGGAGAGATTTTAGCACAAAATGTGTGGGCCACAGACTTGCCAAGAGCTAGCCTTGAAAGTTGCAACCATGCCTTCAATATATGCACCTGTGGCAAAGAAAAGCTCAAGCAGAGCAGTTTCTCACCTCTTGGCAGGGATGTTCTGATAGAAGGTATCATTCCTAATGTCAGAGTACTTAGATTTATGAGTCAATAATAAGCCACTGCTCCCATGTCAGCATCTTTCTAAATGCTAGCTTCATTCTAAGCACCGAAGAGAGAATCCATTTGAACCCCTTATAGCAGGGCTTCCCAATGCCCGGTCCTTGGACAGGCACCAGTAAGCGGCATGCCAGAAACCGGGCCACGCAAACAAGCAAAGCCCCATCTGCAGGATGCAGGCAGCACATGAAATCACACCACCTCCAGTCCACGGAAAAACCTCTCTCCACAGAATCGGTCCTTGGTGCCAAAAGGTTAGGGGCCACTGCCTTATAGGTCCCAGCATGAAATAGTTTTGGGGAAACAAAAATCAGCATGTTGAGATGTTCTCCTCTTGAACTGAAGCGTATTTTAGATGTGCAAAACTGTGAGTAATCTAGTTGTAGAAGAAAGGCAGAATACAATACACCACAAGATGACAGCAAAAAGTTAAGAGTTTCTGCATCTCTTTGCTTCCATTATTGATCATCTGGATATTTGCAATTCAGATCTGGTTGTCTTGTGTTTGATCAGCCCTTGGCCACTGCTTGCACTTTTATTCATGATGTTGTCCATAAGGGTGTGGCTCAATGGTAGATGATTTAATGATTTATGCTTGGCATGCAGAAGTGTCAGCTTCATTCCCTACCATCCTCAGATAAGGTCAGTAAAATGCATGCAGGAAACCCTTGAGAGCCACAATCAGGCAGTGTGGATAGTACCAAGCTGAGAAACCAGCGGATTGATTCAGTATCGGACAGCTTCCCATGATCCTTACTCACACATCTTCATAAGAAGTCCTGAACAAATAACTCAGTAACTTAGTACCGAAATTAGGGTCCATGCTCTGTGCATGATGGTGATTAGAAGCAGCAGATGTTCCTTTTTCTAGTATGTAGGAAGATATACATGATTCTTGATTGTCAATTTTTCCAGCACTGGCACAGAAGCCATAAGTATTCAAGAGAGTCAGTGTTTGCATGCCTTTTTATGGAAGAAACATTTCATGTGCCAAAACTGACTTTAGTCGCCCAGTAATTTTCCTTCTGATGTGAATATCTTTACTGTAACACAGACACAACTCTGTGCCCACTTGCTCCCATCCTCTCTTCCTTTGCTGCAGCATATCTTGCATTTCACTGCCCATTAGCATCTTTATGCTGCCACTCCCACTTTCCTCTCTGGGGAAAGTCAGGCTGCAGCCCAAAAGTGGAAAAAAGCTTAAAGTAAGAAGAGGTGCCTCCCAGCCCTGGGATAATAGCAATAACACATGGTAGAAGTAATAAGTCTGCCATCTTTTTGCAACAAAAGCACTTGCACAGTCTTGGGCATCTGACCAGCCTGATGTTTTCTATTTTCTCATACTCCTGGCATAATCCCCAGTCTCTAATGCCACTGCTAGCCTACTCCAAAAATAGATGCGATCTTGAGGGATTATTAAGGCAACATGACCCACCTTATTGATTAGCCTCTTGGGTTAATAAGCTAGATTAAGCCGTCTTAGCACAATGTTAGGAGTGAAATGATGCTACAGTCTAAGAGGACACTTTGCTCTTCCCTTTCCCTGCCATGGAAAGTAGCTCTGGATGCTGAAGGTGGCATTAATAATCTTTGATGAAGAAGCAGGAAAATGAAACAAGGCGTTTTATTGAAAAGGTGCCGGAATGTTCAGTATTGCGATTCCTTGGATATTGAACCAATTGAATACTTAGCCATTGCAATCTCTGAGCCACAACATTCATGACTGAGAACCCAGTCTTTGGTCAAACAGGAATAGTTATTTGCTAACTAGCTTTTTTTTTTTTAAAAAAAATCACTTATGGGAGAGAGATTTTCCTCTAATGTAAGAGTCTGATTTTAAGCCATACAGTATTTATTTTCATCCAAAACTGATTATCTTTTGTTTTTAATTATCTTAAATATAATTTTATTAAGAATTTTAATTACAATAGTAGAACCTGATACAAACTAAACTTGGAGAAAGAGAAGAATGGAAAGAAAGAATAAAATGTGCAAGAAAGAGAAAAAGAAAAGAGAATATAGTAAAGAAAAAGAAAAGAAATATATAGAGAAAAGACTTCCAACCTTGATCACCACAAGTATAACAACTCTTCAAAAGTTAAACAGACATCTCTTCATCCCATATTCCATTCCTTAACTATAAACAAATCCATAAAACATCAACATTTCAATCTTGGTGTCAGCAAAAAGTCCATAGAGGGTTGCCAGAACATCATAACAAAATATTTTAACCTTGATCAAATAAAGCAACTATATATTTCTTCATTTTACTTCTAACAATCTTAATCTTTAATTCAATCCAAAGTTGTCACAGGATTTTTCCCCCCAGTTCTTCTTTATCCCGTCTTACATATTTCTTTAAGGTTTTAACAAGCCTCTTTTCTAAATCCAATATGAAAATATTTTCCATGTCATTTTCTTGGTGAATCATTTGTATTTTCCTTTCAATTTTTAAAACTTTGGCCAGTTTCTATTGTATGTCCAGTAACACATTATTTTCCAAATCATTATCTTGGGCTATCATTTGTGGTTCCATATTTTCTACTTTATTTTATCACATAAAATTTGTCCCACATCTTTCATTCCTCCATTAACATATTTTAGTCTATTCATAGAAGGATATCATTACTGACAGTTGATATTGTAATTATTAACTTCTGACTCCTTTCTTCAAAGGTTTTCTTTAATGTTAACATTTGTTATAATGTTTTGTATCATTCTGTAAGTCTCAGGATTAACTGACATCAGCTGTTGTATTTTTTTTCTGCTTAAAATGTTTATTCCCCTCCAATGTCTGGTTTCTAAAACCATCACTTATTTTTTGTTATGACTTGCCATTGCCAGGATAACCAAAATATGCCTGTTTCCTATGAGAAGTTGTTTATTTTTTATAGATAAATCCAAAACCTTATTTTCCAATATTGTAAATTTACCTGGATCCTTGATCGATTCATAACTATCTTAGATTAAAATCTTATTTAGCTTTTCACTTTTTATTTCAAATTCTTTAAGTTCTAAAGGTTGTAAATATTTTTTATTTTGTTCAGCGTTGAAGATAAACTCATCCGATGAAGATTTTTCAAACCTATCTCTAGATCTAGTTCTAGAGTAGTTAATGAGCAATTTCTGAAAGCGATTAGAAAGTGAGGCTTGCAAACTTAGTGCCCTTTAAAAGTTTCCCACCTCGGTTGGGAGCAGGAGGGCTAATCCCATTGTCTTCTGGTGCTCAAACCCATGAAAAACGGCTGTCCTATGGTCTCCTTGCCAAGATCAGCCATCTGGAGCCAATATGGGCGATACTCTTTTTTATCATAGAGGTTCCAAGGAATTGGCATGCATACCAGTTCCTTGGTCTTTGCTGCAGATGTCATCTCTGCTTTTGCAGAGCCATCTTCGGTTTTTAATTATCTAAAATTCTATTTCCAATTTTCGGGTTATTAAAATGTTTTGCAGGTGCTTTTAAAGTAGAAAAGTAGGCTAAAATATGTACTAGAGAAACAAAATGGCTAAATGGCATTTAATTATGTTGGAGATGACTGGCTTTTAGCTTCTGTTATTGCCAGTAATTATTGGCTCGAGCCATTCGTATTCAACAGTTCTTGCCTTGAAGAATTTGTTGGTATGGAGCCAAATGATGTAAATTAATTTTGTTAAGCAGATCTAAAACAAATTAATTTGTCATAACAAATGTATCTAAATGTTCAAACCCCTATTCCTTTCACAAAAAGTGGCCATGCAAAATAGCCAAAGTGATCTTTTGTGTCTCTGGCCCCGTTCATGACATACGCAAGCTTTTATGCTACAGAAAGTTATTCATCTGCTCCCTAACCTGGAAGCTTGAATCATTACGTACCCATAGTGGATTATTCCTATCTGTTCTTTATATAGTATAATTAACATAGTAGGTTAAAACAGTAATGCCATTCTAGATCCTATAAGATTTCAGTTCCCATCACCATTGGCAGTCTAGAGGGTTCATTGATTCAGTGTCCCTCAACCAAAGGATTTAATATTCCCTCCATTGTTCCCTATTTTGTGATATATCAGATGGCAGCCTGAAATTCATAATCTCTGCTGAGTACTTATAAACTGTCCTGGTTCTTAGGAAAGTGAAATAAAGGTTTGGCTGAGAAGACATACATTAAATAGACACAAGGAACTTTGTTCAACAAGTAAAAGGCAGTATAGTTGTAAGAAGGTTGGGCCCACTTGACCAGAAAGTTCACTAGGTGATTTGGAGCTAGTCTAGGGATACTAGGTCTGGGCTGAAAAAAATAAAATAAAAACCAACCTCTGCATACTACTAAAGGGATCACCTTTGCTGCAATCTAGTGGTTGTCCAGATTTCTGCAGCCCAGATTTGGTAGTCCTAGGATAATTATTTTCTTTCAGCCTGGTCACTCTTATATATTTGTTGTAATAATATCCGTAGGATGAAGAATATGAACCTTGAAAAAGAAAGATGAATGATGTTTAAACTTAAAAGAAATTGAAAGTTTATCAATTTATAGAGCCGAGGTGGCGTAGTGGTTAGAGTGCAGCACTGCAGGCTACTTCAGCTGACTTCTAGCTGCAGTTCGGCGGTTCAAATCTCACCGGCTCAAGGTTGACTCAGCCTTCCATCCTTCTGAGGTGGGTAAAATGAGGACCCAGGTTGTTGGGGGCAATATGCTAACTCTGTAAACCGCTTAGAGAGGGCTGTAAAGCACTATGAAGCGGTATATAAGTCTAACTGCTATTGCTATTGCTATTGCTATTGCTATTGCTATCAAAGGAAGGGCTATTAGTGCTGTGGTTAATGGAAGGCTGCTTTGGAACACTACATGTGACCACTGACTATTTGTCCATCCATCCCACAAAAAGTAGAGAAAGGATAAATCGGGAATTACAGAATGAAGAATCTGAAAACGGAAGGTAAGAGTAGCTGAAGATAGCATGTACAGCGGAATTGAAGAAAGCAGCCAAAGGGTAGGGTGCCTGCAAAGGACTGCTCACATAAGACATTAAGTCAATGAGATAGAACAGGAATGACCAAAGGTGAAGGTCAATACATCTGGACCTCCATGATTTTGTACATCCGGTTATTTTCATGCCTATGTATTTCTTGCTGCTATCCAATGAAATCAGCTTGAGGAAGAAGGTTCTCAGTTAGATCCTGTTCTGAGGGCATGGCAGGCTTCAGAAACCTGATTCTGTGTGTACATTTAGTTCTCTTTTCCCTGTTTGCTGTGATCATTCACCAGAGCAGCTCGGTATTTCTAGATCACCCTCCCTCTTTCAAGGCATGTTAGTCTATGATGACAAAAATCAGAAGGTCTCATGGCTTTTATTAAAAGGCTTTGGTGACGGTGAAGTGATGACATGAGTGCAACTCACAAAAGTTGATGCCTTTTAATAAAATTTGTTAATCTGAGAAGGTACTGCTAGACCTCCTGATTTTTTTGTCTTTCCCATCCTGCCACTTGTCAGATGCATTGTACTTCAATTCTTGTTGTCAGCAGACTGAGGTGTCTGGGAATTCTCGTTCATCTGGAAAATACATTCTGTGTGGACCTGTTATGGCCCATTGAGATTAATCGTTCTAAATTCAGACAGCCGTCAAATTTCTTGAACCTTCTCATCCCTTACCCAGTTTCACTGAAAGTTTAATTGTACCAGATGCCAAAGCTGTCACCCAATTTGGTTTTGTTCCAGAATTTGGCAGCAATTCTATAGAGAAATGTATTAAAAGACCCAATCCTAGAAAAGAAAGCATGGTGTCCATTAACACATTTATTTCCTTTGCTGTGAAGAATTTAGGTAGCCTTTGGCAGCCCATATCAAACTGCTCAGTTTGCATTGAATGGAATAAAATATGCATTGTTTGAAAGAGGCAGCTTGGCATTCTCTTGATTCTTTTTTCTCTCTCAAAAAGAAGCACAGTGGAACTGGTTCGGCTTGAGATCGTAATGTGGCGTGTATAAGAAGCTATCAGTTATAAGCCTTTCTCCTCTTGGTGCAGTCCCAGCCTGGTTCCCAACCTCTTAAATGAAAAGCTGCTATTTAGTGGATCTTTTTAGCAATGTAAATTGGAGACCCTCATCTTGATGCTGGTAGTTTTATTCCAGTCAGATGTCCTCACTTTTAGGTAAGGAGAAGAAGTGTGGTTGCTAACCACATTTTTAAAGTATTATATACAATAGTTTGACTCATAGTCCAACTCAGAATAAGCTTCTTACATTTCCATGACCACAACTGAAAAATAATATTAGCCAGGTGAGCCATTGGTCTGATCCAACATGGATTTTCATATAAATTATTTGCAAGCTTTTGACCGATGGTGAGCAGAAGGGGCTCATTTTCTTCTCAGTCCAAAAATGTATCATGAGAGGTAACCCTCAATTCTCTTTGGGATAGAAGCTGCATTGTGATTGGCCGAAATCTGACTAGGACTGAGATTTGTGAGATGATTTTTTACAGTAATGTCAGAGCCCAGCAGCCCTATCCTTTCTGCCTCCTCCCATTCTCCTAGAATCCTAGAAATTGTCACTTTCACCAGTCAACCTAATTAATTTCTTCTTATTTTCCTCTTGGCCCTGATTATAGGCAGATATAAGATCCAGAGAATACATCCGGAAACATATGGAGGTCAACATTCCTGTGCCCCCTCCTCAGCCAGAGAAGTAGGTGTTTATGCAGCTAGAAAGCTATACGTGCTGCCCCTCCCCCCTACAAGTCAATCTGCTTTTTTAATGCTCTTTGGGAATGGCATTAAAGTGGCATCCAGGGTCTATCCTGTTCCTTAGGACCAGCTATTTCTGGCAGAGGCTCATAGGTCTCTGCAAATTACATGGTTTCCCAAAATGTTTGAATCAGATTTGCTACAACCTTGAGATGATCACAAAACATATTCATATCTTGGAGCAAAGGTGCCGTTTTGGCAGCAAAGGTATCTAGGTGATATGTATGTCCTGGAAGAGTTGCACGTCACCTTTGCTGTGATACATCCAGAGTTATTCCAGGAAAGTGACATTTTATTCTTAGAAATCAGTCTTCCAATGAATAGCATTAATTTACAAGGAAGGAAAGTAAAAAAAAGAAGTGGAATTTAAGATCCAGCCTCTACAGATAGATTGGAATAACATCCTCTACCTTTACATAATTGCATCCCAATATCTAATGCTAGTGCATAGATTTTTGTCATGACACGTTTGATCACTTGCTTCCTTCTTTAGAGGCCAAGATCTGGAAAGTGCCGGATTGGGGGAAGCTGACAAAGATGAAGGCAAGCACTGAGGTATGTCTGTTCCAGAGCGGGTGCTTAAGTTGGGACAATACCTGTGATGGCGAACCATGGCACGCATGCCACAGATGGCACGCATGCGTGGGGGGGCAGCGTGGTGGTGGTGGTTGTGCGCACATGCGCAGGGGGGGAGGGCATTGCATTATGGGTGTGGGCACGCACGCACCCTTAGAGCCGAGGTGGCGCAGTGGTTAGAGTGCAGTACTGCAGGCTACTTCAGCTGACTGCTAGCTGCAGTTCGGCGGTTCAAATCTCACCGGCTCAAGGTTGACTCAGCCTTCCATCCTTCCGAGGTGGGTAAAATGAGGACCCAGATTGTTGGGGGCAATATGCTGACTCTGTGAACCGCTTAGAGAGGGCTGTAAAGCACTATGAAGCGGTATATAAGTCTAAGTGCTATTGCTACTGCTATTGCTATTTTGGCACCCAAGAAAAAAAAGGTTCGCCATCACTGCCTTATACTCTTTCAGATTCATTTTTTTTTTTTTTTGGTCATCTTACTTTGACCCTGTCCTGTTTTGTACCCTTCTTTCCTAGAGCTAATCACAAAGATGAGCTTTCATCTCAAAGGCCACCATCCTGGGGAAGAGAATGGGGCAATTTCCATCTATTCAACAAAGCACTGCCCAGAGGTCAAAGACAATCAAGGCAGCTCTTTCAAGAGTACTTTCATCCAGGGATTTGCCAACTGCATTTTGGAGCAGGAAATGTCCTAACAAAGTGGGCCTGGTGAACACAAAAGGCAAACAAAATGAGTAGTGATCTAAGGCAGTGACGGTGGTGGGCAGGTTGCCCTGTGTAGCTGACAGATTACTTTCCTGCAGGGCAGAGAATCTTGGGTGAATTCCTCAGGGAGGACTTTTATTTTTGTCTGCCATCTGCTCCATTCCTTATCCTGAAGTTTCCTTTCAGGACAGTGAAAATCCTGAAACTTAGGATAGCTTCCCCAATTTTGGTCCTTTCCAGGTGTGCTGCTTGGGAATTCTGGCAGTTGAGGGCCAACATATTCTGGAAGGGAATAAATCATTATGTGCCAGTTTAATGGTCATAGGCTCGGTTTGATCCCTGTAATAAGCAAAAAATACATTTCCTAACACTGCATTACATATTGACTGAAGACACTGAACGCTGACTATGGTATGGCATTTTGCTTTTAATGATCGTGAAATGCTGTTTTCCGCTTATTTCATTTATCCTATTTGTACACTGCACACTCCTGGCAAAGCCACCTTGTGGCGGGTGTATGTGCATCTATGATGATGGGGAGTATACAGTATACTGGTTTTAATAGGTTGAATAGCGTGAATTATTCACAACAATTTTCTCAATTTTCCTGCCATGAAACAGATTCTGGTTAAACCTGTTATTGAGCCAGAAAAGAGTTTGGGTTATCCTTGAAATCACAGGTGCCTTAAATACTCTTTATATTCCTTTTTCCTCATTCTAGCCAAAGGGATGTCTGAAAAAGGTCTATGACAATTCGCCGCAGCCAACTCGCCACGGCCAATTCACCAGAGGACAAGAGTTACACTAATATCAAAGAAACGGTGGAATGGTATCATTAAAGAAAAGATGCAAAAGGAGGGACAGATCGAAATGTGAATTACAAAAAATGACCATTTTTAAATTTATTTTAAATAATTAAATTGAGTGGATAAAATATCCTGCAGTGAGTTGTTCCGCGGCGAGTTGACCGTGGTGAAATGGCTGTGACAAGTTGGCCCCAGTGAGTTGGCTGCAGCGAGTTGTCCCATTTTGTACTGAAGAGGCACAGTGATTTTCCTGATGTCTCACTGTCCATCCTTGTGTTGTTCCTCTCTGCCTGGAATGGTGCTGAGATTTTGGAAAGACTACAGATGCAGTGGTAGAGCTGGGCATCTGCTAGTTCTCAGATCTGTCTCATCTGCCCACTTCTTGTCTCTCTTCCCCGAGAGCAGGTACTCATCAGTGCCAGGAATAAGTAGCTTGTTTCTAGGTTACGCACTCCAAGAGTTCTAATTTCAGAGAAGGAGTAAGTTGTTTCACAGGGCTTCTGTTCTCTAGTGGCATCTTACTGTGTTGCATCAACTGTGCAACAGCTTCACAATAGAGAAGAGAGAGTCTAGCTTAGCACAATTTTGCTCAGGCCAGTGATAAGGCTAGTGAAAAAAAATCAAACCTGTTTACTGAGGGGGAAGTCCTGAATTCAGTGGCACTTATTAGAAAGTCAGCAGGCTGCAGGCTGCAGCTTCTGTTCCCCGAGGTATTCTAGCATCCACCTAGAAGTGCAGAAACCTGCTGTAGAAACACTTTCTGTCGATAAACAATCTCCGAAAACTGCTTTCCTGGAGATACTGAAAACATTGCTCAATTAATTAATTAGCTACCAGAGAGTCTGTTAATGAGCTTTTCAAATTTTCCTGCATTTGTTGGCAGCTCTAAGGGTTTTTATCCTCCTGCCCCTCTCCAGGATAAATGAAAACAGTCTCTGAACATTAATGGGGCATCAAGAATGTGGTTCAATACATTTTTTCAAGTTATAACTCAATGTAAATTTTAATCCTTTACTCCACACGTTCTCCCATTGATCAAGCATTATGTTCAAGTTTTTCCCCATTTACAGTGCATTCAGAAAGTATTCAGGCCCCCTTCATTTTTGTCCATTTTGTTATGCTGCAGCCTGATTCTACAGTTGTTGAAATTCATCTTTTTCTCATTAATCTACACTCAGTACTCCATAATGACAAAGTGAAAACAGAATTTTAGAAATGTCTGTAAATTTATTAAAAAAGAACAAACTGAAATATCACGTTGGCATAAGTATTTACAACAACACGTGAAATTTAGCTCTGGTGCCTCCCATTTCTGTTATTGTTGCTGACTTGTTTCTATACCTTCATTGGAGTCCACCTGTGGTAAATTAAATTGATTGGACATGATTTGGAAAGGCACATATCTGTCTATAGAAGGCCTCACAGCTGACAATGCATATTGTAGCACAGCAAAAGCCATGAAGTCAAAAGAATTGCCTGCAGAGCTCAGAGACAGAATTATTGCAAGGCATAGATCTGGGGAAGGCTGTAATAAAATTTCTGCTGCACTGAAGGTTCCTAAGAGCACAGTGGCCTCCATAATTCTCAAATGGCACAACCAGTACTCTTCCAAGAGCTGGTCACCCAGTCAAACTGAGCAATCGGTGGAGAAGGGCCTTAGTAAGAGAGGTGACCAAGAACCCAAAAGTCACTCTGACTGAGCTCCAGACATCCTGTGTGGAGATGGGATAGAGTTCCAGAAGGACAATCATCACTGCATCCCTCCACCAATCTGGACTTTAGGGCAGAGTGGCTAGACAGAAGCCTCTCTCAGTGCAAAACACATGAAAGCCCGCTTGGAGTTTGCAAAAAAGCATCTGAAGGACTTTCAGACTGTGAGGAACAAGATTCTCTGGTCTGTTGAAACCAAGATTGAACTGTTTGGCCTCAATTCTAAACATTATGTCTGGAGGAAACCAAGCACTGCTCATCACCTGCCCAATATCATCCTAACAGTGAAGCATGGTGATGGCAGCATCATGCTGTGGGGGGATACTTTTCAGCAGCAGGGACTGGGAGACTGGTCAGAGTTGAGGAAAACCTGAATGGAGCAAAATACAGGGATATCCTCAATGAAAACCTGTTCCACAGCACTCAGGACCTCAGCCTGGGCCGAAGGTTCACTTTCCAACATGACAACGATCCTAAGCACACAGCCATGGCAACACAGGAGTGGCTTAGGGACAACTGTGAATGTCCTAGAGTGGCCCAGCCAGAGCCCTAACTTGAACCCTATTGAACATCTCTGGAGGGACCTGAAAATGGCTGTCCACCGACAGTTGCCATCCAACCTGACTGAGCTTGACAGGATTTACAAGGAAGAAGGGCAGAAAATCCCCCAAACCAGGTGTGCAAAGCTTGTCACGTCATACCCAAAAAGACTCCAGGCTATAATTGCTGCCAAAGGTGCTTCAGCAAAGTACTGAGTGAAGGGTCTGAATACTTATGCCAATGTGATATTTTAGTTTTTTATACCAGATTTATAGAATTTTTATAAGATGATGTACTGTTGGTATTTAGCAGCTGATAACTTGTCAGAAAAGTGTAAGGCATCTGAAGATACATTTTATTTTTGGTGGACATGTAAAAAAGCTAAAAATTATTGGGATCAGATGTGTACCTTTATTTTGAGAATTCTTGGAATAAATGTGCAATTGAAACCAAATATTTTTCTTTTAGGTTTGATGGATTGAAAAAAAAAAAGTGGGACTTTATATGTTCACAGCAGCAAGACTTTTACATGCACAGAGATGGAAGGATTTACAGATTCCCATAATGGAAGAATGGATGGTGAAATTAATGGAGTTGGCAGAACTCGCAAAATTGGCAACTTTGATTAAAGAAAGACTAACTTTGTTGCTACCTGGAAACCACTTTTGGATTGTTTGCTTGAAACTGAAAGAAATGAAACTTTAATTGTGGGATTTGATTATTAGAACTGTTTATAATTATCAAAATATTATATGCTTATATTTGTATAGGTACCAAAGAAAATTGGAAGTTATTTCTTTTCTATTTTTTTTTCCTATTGTTCCTTTTCTACACTCTAATCTTGTTTCCATCTTGACCTCCCCCCCCCATTTCTTTATTTTTCTGTTTTATATTTTATTCTTTGTTGAAATAATAAAATTTTGTAAACGAAGAACGTTTACTATATAAACTATGACCAAGATTCATAGGTTGTCTGCTGATCCTGGGTAACCATCCTTTGTTGAAATGCAGTACTGGGAGCCATTTGAAGGATGGATCCTTTGGTGTACCAATCTTCAGCCACTTCTCAAGGCCGTTTCCCTCGCTTTGTGACAGGAAACTGGTCTTTGTTTCTTGGCATAAATGGAAGACCAGCTGACAAGCGATATGGTTTATGTGGAAATAAACCAACAAGCAAGCATCTGCCCACCACTTGGAATGACGGCCACGGGGTGGAAGGAGTTGTTCCTGAAATCAAAATCCAGTCTTTATTCTGAAACTGCTCTTTCAGAGGAAGCCCTAATTGACATCTAGGGAGGGTTTGATTAGGGAGAGACATTTGGGATGTAAATAGCAAGATCTTTTTCCTCAGATCAATGAAAGGAAAGAGAGAGAGAGACCAGGCATTTTTCCCTACTACAAGACACGTTATACTATCAGTTTTTATTTGTTATTTAGCTGGAAACTGTCTCCAGTGAGCCTATCTGGGTAATGCCAGTGTGCATGTGCTTCCATAGACAGAGTCAACATTTGGGGAGAACATTTTGCATGTGGAATATTTAAGGATGATTCATACTCAGCTAAAATGAAGAGAAGCTGAGTCGCACTCATGGTGTGGAAATCGTGGTCTCAGTGTGGAAAAACATCTTGCGGGTTTCCACCCCCCCTTTTTTTTGTCTTTGGTGCAGCGACACGCAAAGCACCACATCTTGGTTTGTAATTGCCTAACGACAATTTAGAATTAGATAATCTAAATTTAGGTGATTTAGAAACAAAGTTGATTTAAAAGTGAAATGCTGAAAATAAATCTTGACCGGTAATTGGGTAAATGATGGGTATGGGTACCCATGTGTGTTATTGGATAAGAACAAGGTAGGAAAAATGTGCTTGCTGGTATCTTGTTACTTGTACTGTAAAAAAAAAAAAAGGTTGAAGGGATATTGAGGAAATAAGGGAAGAAACGGATTCTTAGTGGGAAATGTTCTTAAATGCAGCATGTTACTTAAGCACAAGGGTTGTCATCGTTTAGCTGGTGTAATGTGTGTCTGCCTTTTGCTTGAGGGTGTTTTTTCCCCCCCACCCTGC
>QLTV01003388.1:4429477-4445808 GCA_003457575.1 Thermophis baileyi
CTCCCTCCCTGTCTGCATGATTGTGATTGCTGCTGTCACTTTCACACCTCCCTGGGGAACAGATGCTGAATTCCCAGCTCCCTATGGTCCCAGCAGATGGGTGGAGAGAGGACTTTGTGTATTGGGTGGGTGTGTAGCTTGCGGAAGCTAACCATCTGCTCCCTTGTTTTGTAGGAGGCTCCAAGGCCGGGGTTAAAACACAGGCTTATGAGGAGCTTTAAATCTTCCCTGCCAGATCCGTTGTGCCACCTGCAGCCTGCAGACAGTCATATTTGGCCTCCAGCAGTCGACTGTAGTGGCCAGCATGGTGGTTGGCAGGATTGAATAACTCACCCTGAAGCTGACAGGAAAGAGGATTTGGTTGTATTGCTTACACAGAGACGTGGCAGAAATCGGTCTGTAGATCCCTGGGAAATGTGCCGTCTATCTTGTCAGCAAAAGCTTAAGCCGACCAGCCAGAGCTCATATTCCTCTACCTCTGTTTATTTCTCACTCAAGTTCAGCCCTGGGTTATCTGGCTCAGGATCAACCCTGACATCCATTATCCTTGTCTGCATCCACAAGATCTCCTCCATTCAATTCTATCCTGCTGGTTATCAAAATCTCCCTCCCTCCCTCCCTTTTTGATTAAGTCCTTTTAGTTTTGACATGCAACTCTGATTTTGCTTCCAGCAAAGTTCCACGAGTCTCATCCGGCATCCTGACTTCATCCCAAGTAGTAGCTCTTCTCCACCTTTGCTTTGGTCATGATCTGCCATTTTGGCTCCATCAACCACTCTCTTCTTAAATCCAATTTGTGTTGCCATCTTGTTAGATCTTTGTGCAACTATGCTGCATTTTTGACATTGAATTTTGACGCTAGGCCAAAGTTCCTTACCCTACTGCACGGGTGTCAAACTCACCGTCTCACGTTGCTGTCACGTAACGTTTCGCAACGTTTTCCCCATTCACGGAGCTGGGGTGGGCATGGCCTGCACATGATGCATCTGGCCCATGAGCAATGTTCCCTCTAAGCTGCGCGGCTACGCAGCCGCGCACGTGACAGGAAATCGCCGCGCGGCAGTTTCCAACTGCCGCGCAGCGATTTTCAATGTCAGAGGGAACATTGCCCACGAGCCGCCAGTTTGACACCCCTGTGCGGCCTACTGAATTTCTCAGACTTACAATAGCAGGGTTGTCTAAGGCAGGCCAGCAGACTTTTACAAGCCCCTTTTGCTGAGGCAATTGGCGCAGTAGCCCAGTGCTACCCCAGCCATTGCAGCTGGTTTTTCTTTGAAAGCAACCAAAGCTTGTTGATACTGGCAGATACGATGCTCAGCTGTGATCCAAAGGGGTGGAAACACAGGGGCTGTTAAGCATTCAGCTATTTTGCTACCGCAAAGGGTCCTTGGCGAACAGCGTCTGCAAAGGCAAATACAATCTGGCTGAAAGCAGTGGTGCCATCTGCCCACAGCTGTGAAGGTGTCAGAGCCTGAATCTCCAGGCCACCTGCCAGATGGCTCCATCCATCATTCTAATGCTTCACTTGTTCCTCAGATACAGGAGCTGGAAGCAGCACTTACCGTGGTCCTGCAGGGCCGTTTGGAAGGCGGCCTGCCACCTGTCAGTGGGGGGAAAAAAGAAGGGAGGAAGCAAAGAGTATCCTGCCTCCTCTGCTTCCTTCGTAAAGTAGAAGAACCTGAGCAAGGGCTTTGAAGATCGCTCAGCGGAGGCAAGGGGGCTGAGGAAGCCAGTGGATTTGGAAAGCCACAGAATGAGATGACATCATCAGCCTCTTCCTTATGGTTTCTGTGCCTGCGTGCATGTTGGGCACAGGAAGTAGCCTTTGGAAGTGTCAACAGGAGCCCCATAGCACCTCCACATCCTAGAAAGTTCATCATCATCATCAGCAGCAGCAGCAGCAGCAGCAGCAGCAGCATGTTCCTTTTCAGAATGGATGTCTGACTAATTTTTCACCTGCAGTCCCTGATTGGAGTAGCTGGTGTTGGATCCTCTCCTTGTTTCAGTTGTGCTTTCTCACCCTACACATCTGAGGCTCAGTCAATGAATCTTCTTCAAGGACTGACAGTGGGAAGAAATCTGAGGCTTTCAATCCAACTACTAATTTTTTTTTTTTAAATCAAGGTGGTTCACAAATCACTCTATGTCAGGGGATGGGGAACGATGGCCCTTTTATAACTTGTGGACTTCAATTCCCAGAATTCCTGAGCCCTGTCATGCTGGCTCAGGAATTCTGGGAGTTGAAGTCCACAAGTCATAAAGGGACCATCGTTCCCACCTCTGCTCTATGTCATAACGAGGCTTGGGGGTTATGGCATAGCATCTTTTGTGAACCCAGCAAATAGTGATTTATCTGACCTATTTGACAAGCCACGGCTAAATCAAGCCGTAGCTGAGTCCGATGAGTAAATCCAGCAAACCTGTGGAACTTCATGCTCCAGAAATTACAAAAGCACTCTGATCACAGCTAGGCAGTGGCGGGCTGTTGCCGGTTCGGACCAGTTCAGGTGAACCGGTAGTTTCGACCAGGCCCCGGTGCTATCCCGTCCTATATTGCAGTGTTTTTGAAGCTGCGCGCATGCGTGGAAGGCCGCGCGCTCACATTTTCGGTGCTGGGTGAACCGGTTGTTACATTATGTGACGCCCACCTCTGCAGCTAGGATGTCAGTGGAGGCTATTTTAAAAAACTTTTTATGGTAGAAAAGAGCTGTTGTTTTATTTTGAATGTATACAAAGTGTACAGGTAGTCCTCGATTTCCACAGTTCATTTAGTGACCATTCAAAGTTACAATGGCACTGAAAAAAGTGTCTTACAATTTTTGCAACATCCCCATGGTCACATGATCAAAATTCAGATGCTTCACAACTGACTCGTATTTATGATGGTTTGAGTGTCCCAGGGTCATGTTATCACCTTTTTTGACATTCTGACAAAGCAAAGCAAAGTCAATGGGGAAGCCAGATTCACTTAACAACCATGTTACCAACTTAACAACTGCAATGATTCATTTAGCAATGTGGCAAGAAAGGCCGTAAAATAGGGCAAAACTGATTTAACTATTCTCACTTAACCACAGAAATTCTGGGCTCAACTGTGGTTGTAAGTCGAGAACTACCTGTGCATTATTCTACATTATTTATTTATTTATTTATATACCATTCCAATCATGCCTGGTCCTGAGCAATTTAGAGACCACCCAAAGCAGTCATAAGATTAAAAGTGAAGTACCGCACAGTAAGGATAATATAATAACTATGTACAGGTAGTCCTCGACTTACAACAGTTCATTTAGTGACCATTCCAAGTTACAATGGCACTGAAAATAGAATAGAGTAATCAGAGTCCCTTGGGAGTTGGGCAGCATAGAAATACAATAAAAAGTAAAAGTAAAGTAAAGTAAAAAGTACAGCTCAAAAATGGAAAAAGAGAAGAAGACACAGCATGTACACTCAACACTGCTTTGAAGAAAAACTTGATTTCATCTTCCTGTTTGTTAAATTAATATAAATTTATATTAAATTGTTATTGTGGCTATTTTGCAGCTTATACACAATGAGCTTCCATAGCAATAGAATAGAATAGAATAGAATAGAATAGAATAGAATAGAATAGAATAGAATAGAATACTTTATTGGTCAAGTGTGATTGGACACACAAGGAATTTGTCTTCGGTGCATAAGCTCTCCTGACACGTCAAGTCACAAAGAGCTAAAGATTTCCTCGAATTGGGTCTTTGCCTGATCTCATTAGGCATCTGGCGGAACACAGCCACCATGTGAGATAATTCTTGTCCAGTAAATTCAAAGCCCTTCAGAAGTAATTCAATCAGGAATCTTCTCTCAATTAATTGAGATATGTCAAAAATGGGCAGGTTTTTTTTCTTCCTTCTAGTGGACTTTAGTGAGAATCTTCACTAGTAACAATTTGGCTCTTGAAAGCTGCAAAGAAAAAGTCCGTTGAGATGATGACATCACCAGGGATGAATGGAAGTAATGCTTAGTCATTTTTTTTCAAGGTTTTGATGGGGTTAAAGGATCCAAATAGATGCATCAAGCTTTGGAATGATTTAACCTTTAAAGGATTAAAAAACAGGCAAAATGTCAGTGTCGCATAGAGTACTGCTGCCAATTTTCAGTGGGGGCAGGGAGTGCTCTCAGAACAGGAAAAGACGTGCTGGGAGGAATATACGCAACCTGTAAATGACAGGTTGCCTGCCACTAGGATACATTTTTAATTCTAAGGTGTATGTTTGCCACCTTGAGTTATTTATTTAAAAAAGGCAGGATATTAGTTAATTAATCCTATACAAAGTGCCTTTCTTCCCAGTGTTAAAGCAGCCACATCTTTTCAGGCTGGCGTGGAGTTATCTCCACCTGCGTGTACACACACAGCTGCTTCACTTAGCATTTTTCCCAGCAAAGCAGAGTGACTATGCATACCTACACTTCAGGAAATAATGAGAGCAGCTTACAGAGCGCAGTATGAGTCTGGAAAAAAAATGCAGCTGCTTTAATGATTTGAAGAGGGATGTTTTCTATGGACCCCCACAACTTGTAATGTGCTACTTTCTAAGGATTTGCACAGTCCTAAGACTGAGCACATCTGCTCTCTTCTTTAACGTGCTTTTAAGCCCCTGCCTTTCAGACTTTGTCCTTCTATACATGATCCAACTGAAGTTAATGGAAGCATTTCCAAATTCAGCACAAAGTGACAAGCAGAGTAATTAGATCTTGGCCAGCAATGTTAAGCACACATTGGCTCTTTGGCACACATATACAGTCACTTCATCCTCGTTGCTGGCTCTGTAAAGACGGTGATAGTAGATTAGCTGGGTCCTTTATCAGTTTAGAAGTAAGAAACAAGGAAACCTTTTTCAACATATGGGAAACCTTAATCTTCATAGAGAGATACATGGAGTGGCATTTGCTCACTTTTTTTTCCCTTTAGACTGTTGAAATGTCTGTTCGCCGAACACCTTTCTCAGCCAAGTTATATTGCATTGTGTCTATAGATTGTTAACAGCAAGCTGGTATCCCTAACATCTGGAGGGTTTGTGTTTTCTGAATACAGTTTGGGCAGCATTTCTTTCACTGCATTAAAGATACAATATGCTCAAGTAGAGATTGTTTGCAGGATTACTATGTGCCCTACTTTATTCTTTGTTTTCTCTTTTGCAGAGAAAACGCTCTGTGCAGAACAGAACAGTTTCAAGCCAAGGCCTCTATCTGGATTTCCATGTATTCATTTTCAACAATGCCATATTTTATCACTGCTTGTAGCCAGAATTACCAGCCTGGAATTCAACAGCAGTTCCTGGACAGCAAAAGATGAAACAGATTGAATATTCTTGTCCATCAACATGAAGGATCTTGCTTGGATCTCTCTCTCTCTCTCTTTCTCACACACACACATAAAAAGATGTTTCCATTGTGTTTTCTATTCTGAAATAATGCATGTTATATTTCCATGGTTTTAAGTTAATTGTACCTTATTTTCTTTCTTCTTTTCTTCTAACACTGTTAGCACTTTCAGTGTATTAATAATATAACATGCCCAGGAAATTTAGATCCCTTGGTGACCTACACATTCTGCTGCTAAGAACAATCAAGTGAATATTAACTCCTATTTTCTAATCTAAAGAGAAATGTTGCTAACTTGAGTCAAGTACTATTTTGTTTCCAAACCAAGAACTCAAACATGACTCGGTCTCTCTGGACTCTGGCATTGGGGAGCCCTTTATCTGGATGATCCCCAACCTCCCCCTTCAGCTCTCTGTTCTTAGAAGGACCCAAAACCTCTTGGCCAGTCATCCTCATTTGCTGTCCCCTGACCTCTGAGCAGGCTGGCCGAATGTGCCGATTCCCTACCAGTGTATTCCTAAAAAGCTCATGCGGTTTCCCAGAGCCACTGCTGGACAGAGGACGGGCTCTTTCCAGCTAGGAAGCAGGTCATTAAAGGAGAGAAGACGATAACAACATAACAACGGGATGCGCCTGGTGGTAGGAGACGAGGCCCATGCTTCTGGGAGGCACCGTGCTCCTATTTGGAGGATTAGCTGTACCAAAAGGACCTCTCAAGCCTCTTTGCCTTGGCTGTCTGCAAAATCTTACAGAATTAAGGTGAGTAGAGATGCCAGACTTTATTAATGTAAAACTAAAACCCTCTCCATCTGCATAGGCTTTATAGGGTATATAAGGGAAAGGCCTGTGTTGCAGGTGGCCTATAATTGGTAAAAACTGGGGGAGGAAACCAAACTAGGAAACAGAAAAGAAAAAAAAAGATGTATCCAGGTGGAACTAACACTGATCCCACCTGCTCTCGCCCCACCAAGAAAAACCCCGGGAAACACTTTGCAAGGCTGTAGATAACATACCGGGTTCTGGAAAGCCCTGTGAGCTCCTCAAAAATACGGTGGGTAGGGGAGCAACACTTTCAGCCAGGCTATTCTGACTGTAAGTCGTCCAGAGTCATGGTAGTGAAATGGGCCACTACATAATTTTATCCATTAATAAATAAATATACAGTGATTTGTCATCAAAATAGATTCCCGAACTCAAGATGAGTTCCATCTTGTGCTGTTGTGCCTCACGTGAAGATCATCCTCAGAAACTTCACAGTTAAAAAGCAAAGCATATTATTGAATATTTGAATTTAGCAGGAACCCTTGCTGCTCCCGAGCTTATGCAGAGTGCTAAAGAATACCAAGGAATTAACCAGCAGCAAATCCTATTCAAAATGAAAATTGCTTGTAATATGGGATGTAGACCCTGGGCTTAGCCCAGCTGTCAGTGAATATCGGCATTCATTATAAAGAAATATATGATATTCCTTCGATCTAAAATAAATCTTGAAGACAGACGGTTGGGGAGGGGGAAGAGTGACTAGTCTTTTAAAAGCAGAGGCAACCCTCTGCCTCCCCCCCCCACTCCCCTCCCCTTACTAATAAGAGACCAGATAAGGGACAACGTGGAAACCCTCCTCCTTTTCGTTCTCGCTCCATTTGTCCCAATAGTCAAAAGCCTGGCGGGTAGAAAGGAACAATGCAGTCTCCGGCACATAATCCCATTCAATAAAAGAATTGTCTGCTCATCCAAGAAGATCACAGCAGCACGGTACTGTTCTCATCCCTTCGGTAATTGCTTTGGTCCATCTAGCGAGTACTTCAGCAAAGGCCGACCAAATGCTTCAGGGAAGTGCAAAGTAGGTCACAGCGATGAAAACATGCAATCATCAAAGAGCTAAATGAATGTGGTGCTCTATTTTGCTCTAATGCTTAGTAGAATAAACATCCATGCCTTTGTGTAAATCTTCTGAAAACTCACCGGAATCCTAGTCCAGTCAGGCAGCAGAAGACATGAGTGGGAGAGGTTTCAGATGGCAGAATGGACTGCATTTTTTCAGACCCATGGGAGGGAGCAGTGTTTTTAAAAAACACAAAACCTTAGGGCTATTTTAAAGAAAGGGGGAGAGAAATTTCTCTCCTCTTGGTTTCACTACTTGCCATTCATGCTTTCATTCATTGCTCTTTCCCACCCTTCTATACTGTGTTCTGAACTGCAAAAGCTCTAACCACTGCAGCTTTTCTTCACAGGAATTATCTACAGCAACCACTGCATCATTTTAAACAAGAGAATGCCCAAACTCTGCCTACAGGAGTCCAGGCCTTGATAAATAAGTTATTTAATTGTGAAGCAATTTTTTTTCGGAATAGAGGCAAACCTTGGATGAAGCTTATATTATGCAACTGTATGAAAAATGCCAACTGTGACCTTCTACTTTGAACATTTTGTTTGCTTGATAGTAATGAATCACTGTCAGACTATTATGAAGCAATCAGGAATTAAACGACAGAGGGTTGTAGTTTCATTTCTGGAATAACTTTTGATGGCAGAAATTTGACTCCAAGAAACAAGGTTTGGATGCCATGGCTCAGTAAATCCTAACAATATTATTCCTGGACAGTTATCCATGCAAATAAATAAAAAATACCTGAGGAAAGTGGAAGAATGGTGTTTGGGCAAGCAAGTAAGAAATCAGCTTTTGAAGGGAGAAATCTGCCATATATAAATCATTATCATAGTTCCAGTCTAGCTTTTGACAGCTGTGAGCCTGGTCTTTTGGAAGAAACCATGAAAGATGGAATTAAGGTTGTCACGTTCTTTGTTTCAATAGCAATCTTGTTCCAAGGATGTTCAGCTCCATAGAATATGATGCCCTTAATCTTATTGAATGTATATCTTACCTCTTCTAAAGGTCTCTCTATCTCTCTCTCATTCTGTGTGTGTGTGAGTGTGTGTGTGAGTAGTGGTATTCACTTACCTTCGCTACTGGTTCGGACATGGGAACACGCGCTTGCGCTCGCTCGCTCACACCGCTTCTGCGCATGCGTAGAACCTTCTGCACATGCGCAGAGCATCCGTGATGACATCGGGGCGGGTGGGCAGAGCCTCCCTCTGCCGCTGCTACCGGTTCGGCTGAACCGGTGCGAACCGGTAGAATACCACCACTGGTGTGTGTTTGTGTGTGTGTGTGTGTGAGAGAGAGAGAGAGAGATATTCAGACATCTCTGTTCCTGCTCATTGTAGAGATTTTACACATTTCTGCAGATGGAGGATAACCAGCCATTATTACCCAAGGCAGAAAAAGCACAGCCTCAGAAGTTTCCTTCAATTCCATATATTAAGAAATTGGAGAAATGCCAAAGTTGACATGCTTTTGGTCCTAGGCTTTCATTGAGTTTCTCATACCTGGTTGGTACAGTAATGGCAAAGCATAATCAGATTCTTGACTTTCTCTGATCTTTGTGAAAGTTTGTTACTCTATGGTAGCAGATGTTTTCTATTACAATCATTGCACAATTTTTTTTCCCTAGTACAACAGAGAGTTACGAACTTTGGAAGTGAGATGCAATTGTTGGGAAAGCTCCCAACTAAAAACCAGTGGTGAATTTTTTTCTACTAACGGTTCTGTGGGCGTGGCTTGTGGGCGTGGTGTGGCTTGGTGTGCGTGGCTTGGTGTGCGTGGCAGGGGAAGGATACTGCAAAATCTCCATTCCCACACCACTCCAGGGGAAGGATACTGCAAAATCTCCATTCCCACCCCACTCCAGGGGAAGGATACTGCAAAATCTCCATTCCCTCCCACTCCAGAGGAAGGATACTGCAAAATCCCCATTCCCGCCCCACTCCTGGGGGAAGGATGTTGCAAAATCTCCATTCCCTCCCCACTCCTGGGGGCAAAATCTCCATTCCCTCCCACTCCAGAGGAAGGATACTGCAAAATCCCCATTCCCACCCCACTCCTGGGGGAAGGATATTGCAAAATCTCCATTCCCACCCCACTCTGGGGCCAGCCAGAGATGGTATTTGCCGGTTCTCCGAACTACTCAAAATTTCCGCTACTGGTTCTCTGAACTACTCAAAATTTCCACTACCGGTTCTCCAGAACCTGCTGGATTTCACCCCTGCTAAAAAACTAAGGAAAGATTTCATTGTTAAGAACCAAACTAGCGTATTTGATCCTGGACTGATCAGAGATAATGGACTGTATTGATCTGTGGTAAATAAGAAGCCATGCAGACTTTCTACGAGTAAATTACAATAACAGACTTAACAGAGTGGCTTTGAACTTTAACTTCGCTGTTGTTTAACCTGTTAATTATTTGTTCTTTTGTATATTTAATATATGACAGGTCACTTGGGTTGCAGATAGATGTAGAAGTTTATAAATTTTGGACCTGCAAAAAAAATTGGAGAGAAGAGGAACTGGAGCATTCTGACTTTGCAAATGCTGTACGCTCTACCTTCTGTATCCAGAGACTAAAATAAAGTAAACCAGGGTGAGATCAAACAGTCTAAGAGAAGGTACACTGAATCACCTTTCAGCATTGATACAAACTGTGGTCTTTGAATGAGCATTAAATACAGTATGTTACTGTATATGAATGAACACAGCCACCATTTATATGGAGCAACTGCTGGAAGTAAATGTGTTCATTCATTATGAATGAGAGCCGTAAAATGTTACTTATTTTCTAAATTTATTATTGATATTTCTAGCTCTACTCCAAAATGCTCAAGTGGCAAAAGATATTAAAGGTAGCTATGTTTGACTTGGTGGAAGGATGCGATGAAAGCAAGGTTGATATGGAAGAACAGAAATAGAGAGGCTATAGAGAGGTAGAGTGAGTAGTGTAGCTCAGTGGTTCTCAATTTGTTCTTCACCACAGACACCCTTGAAATACCTTTTGTGGCTACGGACCACCAAGATGTAAGATTTAAATCATAACATTTCTTCAAGCCTTCACGGCCCCCCTGTGATGATATTGCAGCCCCCCCCCAGGAGTCCGCAGGCCATAGGTCGAGAACCACTGGTGTAGCTTATTCATCTTATGCCTTAAATTTGTTCTCTAATTCTTAGTCCTTTTCTGCACCCTGCATAACATTCCTGGGCTCTATGTATGCATGGATATACAGCTTACAAATCAGATTTTTGCTAAACCATAAACCATTGTTCGCAAACCATAGTGATTGGCCATATCACCTATTGTGTCAAAACCAAACCAATTACACCTATCACTTAGCACAACTGGTAAACTCAGTCTCTCCATGAGTTGATGGATGTTTATAAGAAAGCTGGAGAAAGGGGCAAGGAACTTATTCTTCTTTACGCTGCAGATTCTGGGTAACTCTACTCAAATGTCACTATCAATGTCCCTGCCTTGTAAACTGCCCTGGAGAATATATTAGGAAGTCTTGAGCAGTAAGGTTTTTAAATAACATTCATCCCAGGGGAAAGGTTTATTCAGTCAGCAAATTTTAGTTAGAGAGCCAATTGCTTTATATTCCTTCATCCTATGGACAAAAGCAATTTTGCTCATGGTTAATAGTCTTTTAACTGGGAGTCCCACAATTTAAAGATGAGCTGGGCTGCCCAATTGGAGGTTGAAACGAACCACTGAAATGGTTACATTTTTTCCCAACATTATAAAAAGTGCAAATAATTCTTAGATTTTGCTTGGAATTGCCCAATCTTTGAGGCTGAAAGATGATTGTCTCATTTGTGGCACAGCCTGTGGCACAAGCCAAACATTGGGATTAATTCAGTGAGGCATTATTCACTTAGATCTGGGTAGTGTTTCTCGGAAACATTTCTGCATGAAGCTGGTGCCTCCTCTCTCGATCCTACTTTTCTTTATGTGTTTTCATGTCTTAAAACTTTCAACTGCTCCTAATCTCTAACATATCAGAATGGATCTCCTATTTTCTGACCCATAGCTAGGCTCATCCTCCTACTGAACACTCCTTTTTCTTTTAGCATCAGAAAATTGTCCATCTCTTTCTTTTTAGAGATGGCACCAGGGAATTGGTGCAAGAGGAAGAAGTGGATGTTGTGAAACTAGGTCTACAGAGAAGAGTATTGGGGGACTATATGATGCCCTGGTCTTGGAGAATGGAGAAAATAGAAAATAGATAGTGGTGGTCATGAAGGAAAGAATGAGAACATAGGCTTTTCAGCTAAGGATGTATGAACCCATCCCGTTAGTACAGCCTGGACTTAAGTTGGAGAGAGCTAAGCAATTAGAGATGCCAGAGAATGCTAGACTGAAGGCACAGTGTCCAGAAGAGAGGGGAAGAGTTTGAATATTGAAGGCTGATTGTTTTAGTATTGGCTGCTCCAAATGGTGCCATGTTTCTGCGGGTCTTTATGGATGATGGGAGCTTGGTTAGATGCCTCGTTAGCCAAGTCCTATGGCTGCTGTAGCATGGCATGTCTATCGGACCAATCCTTATGTGGTCAACAGTGATCTCCAGATGATGAGACATCAGAAATATTGCTTTAAGTTGTCTGTGACTGGCTCTGGGGTAGAGGAAAGAATTTATTCACCTCTTGAGATGTAGAAGCAGTAGAGGTATTGGACCAAATTGCACCTGAGTGGGCTTTCCCTTTTGCTGATCCAAGTAAGCTCGCTGCACCAGATTAAGAGATCAAGCAAAACTACAAAGAAAACAATTGACAAAACACCATTGACCTCAGATTCAATCCTATAGCCCTGCCCAGCGTGATGGTAAGAACTAAGAAAGAGCAGTATTTCTTCACTCTTCATGAAGAAAACTCCACTCTTATTGCTCAAGACTTTATATTCTCCATGGCAATTTACAAGGCCAGGACATTGATGGTGGCATTTGAATGGGGTTACCCAGAACCTGTGGCATAAAGAAGAATGAGTTCCTTGCCCCCTTCTCCAATTCTCCTATAGACACCCATCAATACAAAGTCATTCAAATAGCCCTTTTTAAAGCAACCCAGAGCCTTTAAGGAAGGACAGGATTATTGGGTCACTATGGAGAGTTTGCTGGGCATCTGAAAAATAAAACTGCTCAGATTTGCTTCGAGATGGATGCTAGGTGGACAGGTCTGGAAAAAGTAATGGAATCTTTTGTTATATGGTTCCAATAGAAGAGAATATCTGTAGCACAGGGTGGAACTGTGAAGTCTTTGGTGCTTTGGTGCTCTCTGAGCTTGTTGTTTGCTTGCAGATATTTCATTACCTGACTAGGTAACATCATCAGTGCTAGTGAGTGTGAGGTTTTCTCCCCAATTACAGTATATAGTGTAGCTTGCCTTGTGAGTGTTGGAGAGCAGGGTGGTTTTCTCCTTGGTAGTTCCTTAATTAGGCTATTATTATGTAAATTGAGTTTGAGCATCTTGATTCTGAGGAAGCAGAAATGGTTCTCTACAAGGAGGTTTCAGGACGCAGTGGGCCAGGGCAGTAAGGAATATACTTTTGAGTGTACAGCATCTCCTCCTTAAAAAGATATTGCTTGTCCAGGCAGTTTTATGCAACTATTGACCGTTTTCCAAGGAAGATGGTTGTCTCAAAGGTGCTTTTTTCTTCAAAAGGCAACAGGGCTGTTTTTTCCAGGAGGAGGAGGAGGAGGAGGAGGAGGAGGAGGAGGAGGAGGAGGAGGAAGAAGAAGAAGAAGAAGAAGAAGAAGAAGAAGAAGAAGAAGAAGAAGAAGGAGAGAGAGAGAGAGAGAGAGAGAGAGAGACGGGGGGGGGGGGGGAGGGGGAGGGGGGTGGGAGGGGGAGGGGGGGGAGGGGGGGGGGGAGGAGGAGGGGGAGGAGGAGGAGGAGGAGGAGGAGGAGGAGAAGGAAGAAGAAGAAGAAGAAGAAGAAGAAGAAGAAGAAGAAGAAGAAGAAGAATCCAATTGAGACTGGATGTTGGGGGATGGAAGGATAGGTTTTGATAGGATGGTGGTGGTGGGGAATGGAAGAATTGCATTTCTTTGCAGTCATCTGGTCTTTAGCACTCTCTGAGAGCTGTTGAAATCACTTGGGGGTTTATCTGTGCCCTCAGGGTCACCTGAATCAGAGTGCAAATGGGTGTGGAACCTTCTTGGAACAGCAGAAAGGACTGTGTTGTAAACTGGAGATAGCTGGTGTCTTATGCCTCCTCCTCTGTTGAGGGAGGGATGTTCCATTCTAATGTAGTTGGATTTTTTTTTTACCCCTCTTTCAAACCAATAGTCCTCTTGTCTGAACTGTCAGTACCTATGCTCCCATCCCCTTGACATCAGAACTGATGAATCTTCTTGGATGAGAAACAAAATGTTTTCTTCTTCCTCCTCAAGGAAAAAACCCACTTGCCTTTTGGAAAAAAAAGCACCATTGAGATCCTAGGGGGAAGTAGCTGTATCATTTCAGTCTGGGTTCAGGCTCAAATATACAACCAAGTCTATATTTTTACTCTTGTAGATGATCTGAGGTAAGACGAGGATAATGGAAATGTGACTTTCCCGGTCCTGGTTGATCTCTTAGCTGCCTTTGATGCCATCAGTCTTGGTATCCTTCTGAATCAATTTTGAGATTTACAAGGTGGAGCACTCTTTTTCTAGCCAAAAATAATTGTGTTCTGTTCCAAGAATTTGCACTCAGTAGAAAGCATGTTTATTTACACATTACATTTCTACACCACCCATCTCGCGTAAGTGATTGGGCAGTTTACAACAACATGAGCTGTAAAGTTGTTAAGTTACTTTGCAAGGAGAGGGGAAAAAAACACAATTTACAGGTAACCTTAGGAGAGGGAAACTGGGTGTCTATGTCCTTCCTGTAACTAAATAGTCAAGCAGAATGAAGAATTTCAGAATATATGCCTTCACTTTTGCATGGTTGATGTTAAAGCCAATGAAAAGTAGAGGAGCGAAATCTTCTTTCCTCACTTGGTACCCCCACCCTGCTTCGCTACAACCACCCTGCTTCGCTTCCTTTCCTTTGCTACTTCATCAAGCCCTGACTCAATGAAATGAATTGGTTTCCTGCACAGCGTTAATTAGCTGCTGTCCTGACTTTGCAGTTTTTAACCATAAGAGGGAAAAATAGTACCTTTAAGTGTGCTTTGTCTCTTTTACGGCTGCGTTTGAATCATCACGTTGCACGTTCATTTTCCACAAATCCCCAATGGAAGGAGAGATTTATGCAACCACTTCCTGGAACAGGGTTCCTAAAATGTTTCCTCCACTGTCCATGTGTGTATGTTCTACCACTGGTTCTCTTGGCTATTGGCAATGCTTGGCACTTGTATTTTATAAAATAAATGGGGAAGGAGAGGCTGCAATGAGCACTTGGTGGCTAGGGCCATTTTGTCACTATTCTACCATCGTAGAATTTTCTTCCTCGTCTTCCTCATCTCTTAACTGTAGCCTCTTGACATAAAGCAGCAGTTCTCAACCTGTGGTTCCGTGATCCCCTGGGGGTTGAGATGTCATCACAGGGAGTCTGTGAAGGCTTGAAGAAATGCTATGATTTAAATCTCGAGTTAAGTCTTGGTGGTCCGTGGCCACGGTCCGTGGCCACAAAAGGTATTTTAAAGGTGGTCTGTGATGAGGAAAAATTTGAAAACCACTGAAATAGAGCACGCGTCTGACATTATAGAGTCATGCATGTGAGATGGGTGACTATAACACCCAAATAAGTTGTTGTTATTGTTATTCTCTAGGGCAGCATTTTTTAAAGTGGGGTCCTAGGACTCCTGGGAGGCCTCCAAGATTCTTGGGGGGGGGTCCACAAAGACCACAAATTATTTGCCAGTCCATGTTGAAAAATAACGCAGTATTAAAGTCCCATCAAACAAACATGAATAGTGGTAGCAGCTGTGAATGTATCAATTTAATTTTTCATACGGTAAACATAAACATAAAAATGAAAGCTCTTTTGGGTTTCTCCCTCATTTTTAAAACTGGGAAGGGGTCCTGAAAAAGTTTAAGAAACTCTGTTCTTGGGAGATGTCAGCCAAGTTTTTAATTTGGCATATTGCTTCCTGATGGCGGATAAAATCTGGGAGTCTTATTTTAAGGACTTGTGAATGAAAGAGAAATATGATGCATGCTTTTGACATCCAAATTAATTGGGAATGAGTGAGGTAATGTTGAGAGGTGCCATGAGGATGATGGAAGAATCTGGCCTGCCCTGCCAAGATGAGGAAAGTCAGTGAGATCAGTTTCTAAGAAAATCCTATCTGATACAGAAGCTCAATGAAGTTTTCCTTTATTGTCTGTGACCAAGCAGGGAAAGCTGAAGAGGCTGTGAAAGGCCTTTAAAGATAACAGTTTGCTTTATTATGAAGACTTTTTAGGGTAGCCACTCTCAATTATATAATCTGTTTCATATTATTCCATTCTTAACACAGTTTGTGACATTGCCAGAACATTGCTTATTCAGTGGTGGGATTCAAATTTTTTTACTACTGGTTCTGTGGGCATGGCTTGGAGGGCATGGCGTGGCTTGGTGGGCGTGGCTTGGTGGGCGTGGCATGGCATGGCTTGGTGGGCGTGGCAGGGGAAGGATACTGTAAAATCTCCATTCCCTCCCCACTCCAGGGGAAGGTTACTGCAAAATTTCCTCCTGATCAGCTGGGACTCGGGAGGCAGAGAATAGATGGAGGTGAGGCCAGTCAGAGGTGGTATTTACCGGTTCTCCGAACTACTCAAAATTTCCACTACCAGTTCTCCAGAACTGGTCAGAACCTGCTGAATACCACCTCTGCTTATGATATATTCCAGACAAAATAGAATGGAATGGAATGGAATGGAATGGAATGGAATAGAATAGAATAGAATAGAATAGAATAGAATAGAATAGAATAGAATAGAATAGAATAGAATAGAATAGAATAGAATAGAATAGAATAGAATAGAATAGAATTTTTTATTGGCCAAGTGTGATTGGACACACAAGGAATTTGTCTTGGTGCATATGCTCTCAGTGTACATAAAAGAAAAGATAATCTCGTCAAGAATCATAAGGTACAACACTTAATAATAGTACG
>QLTV01003388.1:4446191-4459509 GCA_003457575.1 Thermophis baileyi
TATGATAGAACCTAGAAATTTGAAGGTCTCTACTGTTGATATTGCGTTGTCTAGTATTGTAAGAAGTGGTAGTATGGGAGGGTTTCTCCTAAAATCTACCACCATTTCTATGGTTTTGAGTGTATTCAGTTCCAGGTTGTTCCGGTCGCACCACAAAGTTAGTTGTTCAACCTCCCGTCTGTATGCGGATTCATCATTGTCTCGAATGAGGCCGATCACTGTTGTGTCATCTGCGAACTTCAGTAGTTTAACAGATGGATCATTAGAGATGCAGTCATTGGTATATAGAGAGAAGAGAAGTGGAGAGAGCACACAGCCTTGGGGAGCCCCTGTGCTAATTGTACAGGTATCTGATGTGTTTTGGAGAGGAAAATGAAGGTTGTTTCCCCCCCCCCAAAGGCAAGGGGAGATGAATAGATGGTCATTGATGTTGCTAGACTATAGCTCCATTTTTCACCATTGGCCATAATGGCTTGGATCACTAGGAAGAGCAATGTCTGAAGGCCTGTGTGATCACTACATAGGTAATTAGCCAGAGCTGTTTTAATTGGGCCAATTGAAAGGGTGCTCTTAACAGAAAATAAAGTGGTTCGGCTTCGGTAGCACTCCAGGGATCCTAATCCTTCCTTCCTATTCATAGGATGCATCCAGAGAAAGCGCTAAACCAGGGTTCCCCAAAGTGGTCAGTATTGACCCCCAAGAGGAGATGAAGCTATTCGTTGTTGTTTGTGGTACATGTAGTCCTCAACATACGACCACAATTGAGGCCAAAATTTCTGTTGCTAACCAAGGCAGTTCTTAAGTGAGTTTTGCCCCACTTTATGAACTTTCTTACCACAGTTGTTAAGTCAGTAACACCAGGGGTGGGTTTCACTTACCTTTGCTACCAGTTCGGGAACGGGAGCATGTGCAGAAGCTCCGTGATGACGTTTTGCCAGGTGGGTGGAGGCTCCCGCCACCACTCCTACCGGTTCTCCCGAACCGGTCTGAACCGGTAGGAACCCACTACTGAGTAACAATGTTGTTAAGTGAATCTGACTTCCCCATTGACTTTGCTTGTCAGAAGGTCACAAAAAGTGATCACAGGACTCTGGGACACTGCAACCGTCATGAACCCGTTGCCAAGTGTCTGAATTTTGACCACGTGACCATTGGGAAGCTGGAAAAATGGTCATACTGTAAGTCATTTTTTTCAGTGCCGTTGTAAAATCGGTCACTAAATGAATGATTGCAAGTCGAGGACTATCTGTACCATTACTTAAAGGAGTATTTATTAAATTATTTTCATATAATAGATGTTTGATTGTTGATGAACAAGCTGAAACTCTGGGAAGTTCAGGAAGGGGTTTGGGGATACCTGCTCTAAACATGCAGTGGACCTGCCTCATGGATGACACTCTACATAGAAGCCAGAGGAAGCCTTTCTCCTGGGTTACTTCCCTGTTTTCTTTGTGGAAACACAAAGAGCACACTGAGGCCTCCTTATTCTGTTTCCTGGGTTTGCCCAACACAATCATAAACTAACCATACTGCCTGGATTCACACAACAGATTGAGTCTCAAGCTACCCAACCACCTTCTTGTCTACCATGTTGTGTAATCCATGCTGCAATTCCGAAGCATCTGTCCTTTGATTAAACCCCTGTAATAGCCCTCACTCGAAGAAATGCCCGGGGTCAGCCAAGAAGCTGTTGCACTGCTTGTGTTTCTAAAGGGGCGAGCGTGTGCAGATGTCGAGAGAGAAAATAGCCCCCTCTGCTAATCAATATGTGGCTCCATTACTGCTCTCTTTGCCAAGTTTGTAGCAGCTGTTTTCCTGGCTCTAGGCAATCACTCTGCTTTTTCCAAGGGAGCTGGAAACAGCAGCCTTGGCTCACCTTGTGGAGATGAAAGTTGACATGTATTAAACACTGTGTAAACTGGGGAACAGGCACAGACTGAAAAGAAAGAGATGGGAAAGAAGAACGTTGCTTAACAGATTAGCAAAGCTTCTCGATATCGGAGAAAAGGCCCTGTATTTTCACACTTTGGGGCCTGCTTGTGTAAGAATCACAAGGGCCATCTCATTTTGCCCTGTCTTGATTTGATACTTGTGAATGAAAGGAGCAGGAGGAGAATGTTTGTATTTCACAGCTCCTCCATGATCCCTGGATGGAATATCAAACAAAGATCTTTCTTTTCCAGCAAATAAGATTCCCATAGCTACTCTTGACAAGCTTATAGCTTTTCTTTTCTTTCCAGGTTCTTTTAGAGATTGGCCATGTCTTTCTTGGGAATCGCTCAGCTACTGGCCCTTTTACAAGTCGGATGTCAGCGTTCCGAGTAACACATCTGCTAAAATCAGAACTCTGAGGCAGGTAGATTCATTAAAGAACATGTTTATTGGATACAACATATCGGCACAGCTAGTGAAAACCAACTCTAAAAGTTCCCATGGTTTTTCCCTAGTTAAAATAGTAAATATTTCCCTCCCCAGATGTCACCGGTCACATTGTCCAATGTGAATAGCTGGCAGGGTGCTTGGTCACTCCTCTCCTCCTTCAACTGCCACCTGTTGGGATGACCTTGGTTCCCATAAGAAAATGTTTTGTTTTGACTATAGCAAGCCTATCTATTTCCCCCCTCCCTTCCCCGTCTCAGAGTTTGTGGCAACTATGAGGCAGCACAAGAGGGCTTCAGCCAGGTTTGCTTCAGAGTTGACATCAGACTTAACCAAATGGCTTATGGCCCCAGCCTGCAGAAGTAGACTGCCCAAGTGCTGTAATGCCTACACAGGGGATAGTGTTGATCCATTCCTGGGTTGATCTTAAAAAAGAGAGAAACAAGATGGGGCCTGATTAATTCTTGGATGGGCTAATGCAAGGAAATCCTAAAGCAGTGATGGGGAACCTTTTAGGGACCGAGTGCCCAAACTGCAACCCAAAACCCACTTATTTATCGCAAATTGCCAACACGGCAATTTAACCTGAATAATAAGGTTTTGCTACCAGTGGTGGGATTCAAATAATTTAACAACCAGTTCTTCCTAATGACCTGGTGGGGGTGGCTGGGGTGGTCATGTGACTGAGTGGGCATGGCCAACTCTACGTCACTCATGTGGATGGTGCCTGTACGAGACTGGCAGGGTTGGGGCGGGAGGGGTGGGTGGGAGGAAAGAAAGATCCACCCTGTTTGTGTGTGTGTGAGTGAGAGCGAGAGCGAGCACACCGCCGCCAGCCCTGATATATCTCTCCAAGATTGGATCTCTCTCTCTCTCTCTCTCTCTCTCTCTCTCTCTCTCTCTCACACACACACACACACACACACACACTCACAGAGGTTAGATCAGATCTCTCTCTCTCTCTCTCTCTCTCTCTCTCTCTCTCTCTCTCTCTCTCTCTCCCCCTCCCTCCCTGCTTTAGGCAGGCTTAGAAAGTCTGCCAGGCCCGACATGCTGTGGATGCCCCTTGCTCGCCCCTTTGCCTGGCTTCCCTCCTCCGTGGTCTCCTCGGTGCTCGCTCACGTTATCCCTCCCCAGTCTAGCTTGATGCAGGTGGCAACGCAGCTCACATTGCCCTTTGCAAGCCCACTGTTGGTGAAGCTGGGCACTGGTGTGGGCTGGCTTTTTGCCTAGCTTTGTCCGGCTGTCGGGGGGGGGGAAATGGACGCCTGCGTCAAGCTAGACTGGGAAAGCTGGCTGTGAAAGGAAGAGAAGCCGGGTGAGCTGGACCCAGATGCTTCCCGAGTCCCTGAGTCCCAGAAGCAGCAATCTCGCACTCTCCCCTCTCTGCTAGCTCTTCACACGGGATCACCCAGCAGCAGGAACGGAGAGGGAGAATGGGGCAGCGATGGCCGCTAGCATTGAGGGGAGAGTGCCACACAGAAACAGCAGTATGCAGGAATGCTGCCCCCTCCTCCCTCTCCATTCCCACTGCTGGGTGATCCCGTGTGAAGAAGGGAACAGCAGAGTTAGCACACAGAAACGGCAGCACGCAGGAATGCTGCACCCTCCTCCCTCTCCGTTCCCACTGCTGGGTAATCCCATGTGAAGAAGGGGGCTAGCAGAGAGGGGAGAGTGCACGGTTGCTGCTTCTGGGACTCAGGGACTCAGGAAGCGTCTGGGTCTGGTTCACCCGGCTTCTCTTCCTCTCGCAGCCAGCTTTCCCAGTCTAGCTTGACGCAGGCTTCCTCCCCAGGCCCCCTTCTGTTTCCCTCCCCTACAGCCAGACAAAGCTAGGCAAAAAGCCAGTCCTCACCGGCGCCCAGCTTCACCGACAGTGGGCTTGCAAAAGGCAATGTGAGCTGTGCGAGCGAGCCAGTGGTGCTTCCTTCCAGCCTTCGCCCAAACCCCGCGCCATACCAGGAGGCTGAAGTTGGAATTTCTGCACCCCTCTGACCCGTGTGTACCTTGGCAATGGGACTGTTTCTCTCCACCCCCTTTTACTGTTTTGTCTGCCGGATCGGTACAGGGGGACGAACCTAACTTTGCTGCCCATTGCAGCTAGGAATCTCAAAGCCAGCAGCCCGGGTGCTAGATCGGCCCCCTGCAAACTCCGTCTCTCGAGGAGCCCGGCCGAACTTTTACGCGCCACTCGCTGAACGGAGGGTGGGGTGGAGCTACTAGGTGGCCAAGCTAAGTGTCTGAAGAAGCCCAGCTGGCCGGCGGGGAGGCGGGGCATCCCAACACCAGCAGCTCTGCAGGAAAAAAAACTGCTTTTTTTTGCCAAGCCGAGCCAACGCAGGGTCGCATTGTGGCTCTGCGTCGTAATGGGCTTCAGGAGGACGGGATCCCATCTCCCCCATTGTGAAGCGCTCGAGTGAAAAAGTTCACTCAATCAATTCCAACTTCGCGAGATCTTTTTCTTTCCCAAGAAGTTGGAATTGATTGAGTGAAATGCGACGGAGAAACGCGATTGGAGAGGGGCTGGGGCAACTGCACGCGTGCCCACAGAACGGGCTCTGTGTGCCACGTCTGGCACGCGTGCCATAGGTTCGCCATCATGGTCCTAGAGCTACAGGCTAAGGTAGCCTAGGCATCTAGCATCTTGGAAAAAGACATGGCAAAAGTACATTTATATAGTTGCCAAGAAAACCACATGGACATGTTGTGCATGTGATAAGGAGAAAATTAAAACAAAAATAGATATGCATAAATAACTAAAAAGCTTGGGTAAGCATAAAAGTAATCCCAAATGTATTATGGGACAAGATGAATGGCAGTTAGGAAAACAGAAAGCCCGGCTGATTCATATTAAGAAAAAAGAAGTTGCTAGCCAAATATTGCTTGTAAAAATATGTAGTTGACATTAATCTATGTACAGGGACGTATATTTTATATTTTTTGCTGATATCTGTAAAATATATTCTTGTAAAGCAGGGGTCCCTAATCCCTGGGCCACAGCCTGGTGCCAGGCTGCAGTCCATTTGGAAATGGGCCGTGCAAGCGGTGGGCAAGCACACAAGCACACAAAGCTGCATTTGTGCAAGGGGGGCGCACACGCACAAAACCATCATCTCTCTTCCCCACGCCGTCATTGGTCCGCATCGCTGAAAAGGTTGGGGACCCCTGTTGTAAAGAATGGGAAACAATCTTATGACTTTCTGACATGGGGGGTTGTGGTTTTTGCTTATAAGACCGTCGGCAAATGCTGAGGGGGCTTTGAGCTGAACCTCCTCCTTCCTTCTGTGCAGAATAAAGCTTTGTGACTCAGTTTCCACCTTGGTGAGTTCAGTTGGGCTTTAGTACCCTGGGCAAGGACCCTGTATTGTGCTGGGATAACACATGAAGTTGCCAAAGTCGTTTATCATTACATATCCCACCCCTCTGTTCCAGTTTACTTAAGCTGTTGCTTGTCCACAAATCACATCCTTACAAATAACTACAAAATATCAGGTATGGAAAGCTGCCGGAGAGCAGCAGGTGCCTCGGCCAGAGAGAAGGCGGCTGCGTTATTTGTGATTCTGCTCTGAGCCAGGAAAGGGCTCAGCATTATCCAAAGGGAGTAAGAAACTGCTTAGATGCCTGCCTCTGTCAGCAATCAGTTCCTTTGAAGATATCCTTGTCTGACCTACAGTGAAAACCCTGGTTTCTTTTAATGAGAGAAGGAGAATATGAAGCTGAGAAAACAACTCGATTTGGAGGAAAGTGGACTGCCGGGCATTGTTTTTTTACCCAAGGCAAAAATGTTTGTCTACAATGAGCTATGTTTAGGCACCATTCCTAGTTTCTTAAAGCTCA
Organism: Thermophis baileyi; assembly: GCA_003457575.1. Taxonomy (NCBI): domain Eukaryota; kingdom Metazoa; phylum Chordata; class Lepidosauria; order Squamata; family Dipsadidae; genus Thermophis; species Thermophis baileyi. The sequence continues at coordinate 4,452,408 of QLTV01003388.1, forward strand.
GGAGGATGGAGAGCCCTAATTTACTTATTCTGGGTTGTTGTTTTTTAAATGACACCTTTGGCCTTACTTCGGCTTGGACTGTGGCAGCACCAGCAGCTGGGCTTCTGCGATATACCCTCCTCTAAGGCAGACTGTGCCTCTCTCGAACTGATCTGCGGCCTTGTATTGTTTCTTATCTGCATTCACAGCCAACAGTATCACTAAGAACTGAAGGTGTGCGGGGAGAGATAGGAAGCCTGACGCAGGCAGTCCTGGGACCACTTGAGCAGGGAGATAGTAGGCCTCTTCGGCTGCTGACATTTCCCTCTCATTTCCCTCCAGCATTTCTGCTTAGAAAACCGGGATATGTTTTGAATGGAATAGCTCTTTGTTTTAAAAATGCAGCACCTTTTCAGGCTGGGCACAAGGAATAGGCTAACCTCTGAGATGACAACATTTTACCGTCTTAGTTGAGAATGAATCTCGTTGACCTGGATCAGGCTGAGCTGACATATTTAGGATGTGAATGAGGAAAAATTAGACCAGCCTGGTTTGCAATCAATGGCTAGAGTTTTCAGGGGCTATTCATTCTTCTTGTGAGCCTGCTTCTCAAACCCTCTCCTTCTTGAAACATTGCACCAATGGAGTGGACATGTGGTAAGGCAAAGGAATATTGGAATAGGATTCACGTTCTAATACAGAAGATTCTTAAAGTGAATATAAAGATACAACCAGAAACTTTTCTTTTGGATTTGATGGGAAAAGACTTGGGGGGGGGGGAGGAAATTGGAACTTTGATGTTGTATATGTTGATGGCAGCAAGATTACTTTATGCACAGAAATGGAAGGATGCTTCAATCCTCACAATGGATGAATGGCTGCAAAAGCTGATGGAGTTAGCAGAGATGGCCAAATTGACTGCTTTGATCAAAGGGAAAAAAAACACGAGTACTTTTGTTTCTACTTGGAAACCGCTTCTGGACTTTGTACTTGAGGTGGGAAAAAATGAAACTTTGATTTTGGGTTTTACTGATTAGATAGAGCTGTTGTTATAGAAATGGCTAGTTTACACTACTATGTAAAAGTAAAAAGTTGAGGTTCAATGTTACTTCTTATTCTACTGCACCAAAGGGAGTCGGAAGTCAATGCCTTGTCTTTCTTTCCCCTTCTTCTCTACACTTTTCTCTTCCCTTTCCTCTCCCCTATTTTTCCAATTATTTGCTTCCGTATTTTTGTATTTTATATTATAAACTAATAAAAAGGATTGACATGGAAACATTGCACCAATACTTACTTCCAGCATAAATCTCTCCCTTCTCAAACTTGGTTTAATCTCAAGAACTATTTGCAGCATCGGTCCTCTCATCCAACTCTTCCCTAGTGTGATGCTTGCCAGATGTGTTGAAAGTACAAAAGGCCAATCATCTATGCTGGCAAAAAGAGATGTTTGCTGCCATCTAATGGTTACCCATATTTTTGCAGCCCCAGCACAATATGCCTACTGTAGTTTACAGTTCTCAAAATTCCCAATATGGCTTTGAGAATTTTGGGAGATGACCCAGGCCCCCTAGAAGAACTCCTGAGGGGCATCTGGCCTTACCTGGTGGCGCAGTGGTTAGAATGCAGTATTGCAAGCTAACTCTGTCCACAGCCTGGAGTTTGATCCTGACTGGCTCAAGGTTGACTCAGCCTTCCATCTTTCTGAGGTCGGTAAAATGAGGACCCAGATTGTTGAGGGCAAGATACTGACATTGTAAACCACCTAGAGAGTGCTGTAAATGGGTGGTATATAAGTGTAAATGCTATTGCTATTGGTATTACCTGGACACACACACATACTACTGTATTATGCGCAGAGGTGGGTTCCTCCCCGTTCACACCGGTTCTATAGAACCGGTAGCAAACCGCTGGTGACGTCACGGAGCCGGTTCTGTCGGTGCTGGTCCGTGGACCATCCCATCTTTTGGGGGGGGGATTTTATTTTATTTTTTGAAAAAAATATATTTTTGGGGGAATTTTTTTACGGGGATTTTTTTTGGGAATTTTTGGCTGATTTTTTTCTTCTGCGCATGCGCAGAAGCCGAGTCCCCAGCACTGCGCATGAGCTGCCATCTTGTTTTTGGCTTTTTTAAAAAAAATTGTGAATTTTCAGCACTGTGCATGCATGCACGCACGTGTCCATGTGGCGCGCAATGCGTGCGCAGCCACGTGGCGCGGGAGGAAGCGAACCGGCGGCGAGGTAAGTTAGAACCCACCCCTGATTATGCGCCTCTCTTCAAGAACATCAGTAGAGCTCAGAACGTCTGGATTAGCTTCCATGCGGCACAGAGAGCAGAAATTCTGCTGGTGCTGTAATCTCCAATTAGAAAAGCTGCACTGAAGAAGTGTCTGGCTGCCATACAAAGTCTCAGATGATAAAGTATGCCTACAAATAATGGCCTAGCTCTAAGAAATAACTGGATGGGAGGAAAGCTCCTGTCTTTGCAGCCTGTGTGGTCTCGTTAACAACTTTACTTTCAGCTCTTTTCCTTGGCAGCTAATGACTTCTCAAAGCAATTCCAAAAGCTTTTGGAAAGTATTTAGGAAAGCAACGGCCTCTCTAATACCTTCTGCAACAGGTGGTGGCAACCGGTGTGATTAAAGCTCTTTGATTAACACACAAACCTTGTTTCTGGTGGAGCCGGAGGTGGGTGCACTTGGGGGAATATCTGCTTGACAACTTCGAAGGCTGCTGTGACAAACTGCTCATATATCAATTAGCTTCCTCAGTAAATGTCACCTGATATCTAGTTGTTTGTACAAACTGGAGATCCAATTAACCTGCCATTGTCGCTGCTGGCAGCTGGAGCACCCCCTCCCCCGTTTCCAATTTTCTAGCTAGAACTCAACAGGACAGCATCTCTAGATGAGGCTCACAGCTCTGGGGCTGCTTCCTCGTAGCTTGTTTAGCTGTGGTTGACTGAATTATGTTTTATTCCTTAAACTTGATTTTCAGGATCCGCATGATATATTGAATCACAACTCCTTTGGCTGGGTTATTGTGATAAAGCTAAAGGTTTTCCTTGTCCGGTCATATCTGACTCTAGGGGGAGGTGCTCATCTTCATTTCTTAGCTGAGGGAGCCAGGGTTGTCCTAAGACCCTTTCCTTGGTCATGTGGCCAGCATGACTCTATGCCGAAACATATGGAATGCTGCTATCTTCCCACCAAAATGGTACCTATTTATATACTCACATTTGCATGTTTTCTAACTGCTAGGTAGGCAGGAGCTGGGGCAAGTAATGGGGGATCACCCCGACACACAGAACTTGGGTCTCGGGCACTGGGCTGTTAGCTTTCCAGCTGACAAGCTCAGCATCTTTAACCGCTGAGCCATTGCACTCCATGAGCTAATGCAAAAGGTTGGCTGCATTGTGCAAACACAGCTAAGTGTCAAACATTTCCAAAATAAGCAGCTCCTTGTTTCCTTGAGGGTCCAGGATATCTGAAGAGCTATACCTACAGGACTCTTCCTATCAGTTGCTCATCACTGGACAACCTCTCCTGGTTTCCTTCACCTAGCCAAGACACAGGGTCTTCTGCCTGGGTGCCCCTTATTATCGGAATTGTTCCCATAATTGTTACAGCTGTGTCCAGGGTTAATGGTGGACCACCATGGGCAGATGCAAAGTTTACCTTTGGTTGGACTTTTGATGGATTTAACTAAATGTTTTTAATCTGACTTGGTTTAAAAGTAGTTTTTCAGTATTCATTTGCATTTGCATCAAGAGGATATGTCCTGTGGACAGAAAGGCAGTTCCAGATACTACTGCTGGAGAGGAAGAGGAGGATAAACTACTTTGATGAGCATGGTACAGAGGTGGGTTCCTCCCAGTTCGGACCAGTTCGCCTGAACCGGTAGCGACCCGCTGGTGATGTCACAGTGATGTCACAGATCCGGTTCGGTCGGTGCCGGTCCGTGGGCGCCGCCATCTTCTTTTTTGAATTTTTATTATTTTTTATTTTAATTTCCCCCCGGGGTTTTTTTCTTCTGCGCGTGCGCAAAAGCTAAGTTTCTGGCACTGCGCATGTATTGCCATCTTGTTTTCGGCTTTTTTTGGGGGGGGGGATTTTTTTCGGATTTTTCGGCACTGCACATTTGACACTCCCACGAGGCGTGGCCACGCGGCGCGGGAGGAAGCGAACCGGCAGCGAGGTAAGTTAGAACCCACCCCTGACATGGTACTATGCAGGAAGGAAGGAAGGAAGGAAGGAAGGAAGGAAGGAAGGAAGGAAGGAAGGAAGGAAAGAAGGAAGGAAGGAAGGAAGGAAGGAAGGAAGGAAGGAAGGAAGGAAGGAAGGAAGGAAGGAAGGAAGGAAGGAAGGAAGGCATGATAGTGTATGCATGCATGGGTTAATATTTAATATAGATGAAACAACAACTCTGGAAATGCTGATAGGTCCTATCACAACCCCAGTACAGATATAGCTAAAAGACACGGCCTATCTCCAGAGGCCTTTACTAGAAGGTTTTGCAGTGCATGGACTGTTTCATAATACAGTCTTCTCTTCTAGTAGTGGCATTGATCCGGTCTGGTATCAAAAGTGAGTCTGTTGCAGGGATTCTCCTGCAATGCTTAGTTCTGCATAGAACAGACACATTCCCTCAGCAGAATCATTAAACTGGCAAGAATGCTGCTGGCTCAACATCAGCCAAAGAAAGACTCAGAGTCTTGGCATTCTTTGGTGAACTTGATTCTCCCCCCCCCACAAAAGAGATATACTTTTAGGAAAGGGATGGGTAGGGAGAAAACCTCTCTCACTGCACCCCAGAGTAGTTCTCCTGTCACAGAGCTGCAAGCTCCAGAGATCTGAATATAAATGGGCTGCTCCTTTGCAGCCAACCCTTTACTAGTCCGGTCTCATTGACAGTGAAGAGATATTTTTTTTAATGGGTGAACATAATTTAAACGTATGATTTATGAATCTTCTGATCTATAGGAGGTTTGCAAGTACAGAATGTTCTTAGGGTAGTGATTCTCATTTAATTATGATATATACAACTGTAGATGTGTGTGAGAGCAAATTGTACAGGATCAGCGAAAGGTGTGTAACGGGGATCTGACCTGAAGCTACTCCAAAGTTTCCTTCTCAAAAATAATGGGAGTGATGGCAGAAGAGGTTCTCCTTGGTCAGTAGTTTGGGCCCCTGGGCACCTTTGTGTCACCTGGTGCCAGCACTGCCACCCAGCAGGGACTATTCTGGGTAGGGTTAATGAGAAGAAATGGGACCAACTTCAGCTTCCTCAGAATCTATCCAAGAAATTGAGCTCTTTCCCCCACCTTCATCCCTGGTCAGAAGGTGTTTTTTTTTAAAAAAAAATTGAATAATCCTTATTATTCAGAACTTCTAATTTTCCTTAAGCCACTTGGAAGCATGCCTGCTCAACATCATTCTTCCCAATATAGTTTGAGATGAATTAATAGCTATAGTAAGTAACAATACCCTACTCTCAGAGAGTATAAAACCTGTGGCTAGTGGTGTGTTGGCTCTTTAAGAGCCGGCTCTGCTAGCTTTACTGTCGCTGCTGTCACACTCCACTGGCCATGGAAGAGCTGATTGGCATGCTAAGTGTATAACTACTTGCAAAATTACTGAAAATTTAACAGTTGGCTCTTGTGAGCCAAAATGAGCTATGCAGCACACCACTCATTGCCTGTGGCCCTCCAGATGCTGCTGAGCTACACTTTCCACTGTCCCTCACTATTGGATGGGGCTCCTGGGAGCTGTAGTTTAGCTGAATGGCCACATGTGCTTTAAATACTGGTCTGTGATTTAAGAAATAGTGTCCTTCCCAAATGGGATTGGGGGGGAGGGGGAGGGGAACGCTAGATGGGAAGAGGCATTTTGGTATCTAAAATAGCTTGTCTCCACAATGATCTTTGGTGCCTTTTCCTAGCTGTTGTCCAAAATGTTTCATTAGAACATATGGTGTGTTTTTCCAGCAAGATAACCTCCCTGTCCTAATCACTATGCTACTACATTTAGCTGGAGGAAACGCAAGGCTCAGATGAGAGAAAGAAAAATGATGGGACAATGAATTGACAGCACCAGCATGAGAAGAAAGGGCAGGCAGAACTGGAACGATTCAAGGGGGGAAGGATGGCGAGAAGAGGTAGGATAGTTCAGGAGAAAACGGACAGGAAATAAAGAGGAAGGAGAATAGGGGCAAAAGAGGGAGAGATGGAAGAGGAAAAAAATAAGGTAAACAACGGAGGTTTAAATCTTTCTCCTTCAGTTAGCTTTTCCCAGATTCATTGTATTACAGTTCCTATCTTTCCAAGCCAGCATGATCAACGCTGTTGCAGCCTTGGGGATTTGTAGCCCAACCTCAGGCAGTCTCCCAAGGGGTGGGGGAGGAGGGGAGAGAAATGCATTGCTTTCTCCCATCTAGAAAGTTTCTTCATATATTTGGGGGGGGGATGTGCAGAAGTGCCTCCTGCCCTGCTAGAGAGGAAAACAGCAAGGCTCTCACCTCAGGCACCAAATTCCCTTCCCCCATTTCTGCAGATGATCCTTGATATTCAGTCTGGTAGTTTTCCTTTGGGAAAAGGAGAAGTTGCTGGCAAGATTGGATGAATCTCCAAAGAGAAGTCATATATTTTAGGAAAGTAAAGCAATGCAACTGAATTAATAAAAAAAGAAGGCATTCCAAGAACGTTCTAAGCAAACCACAAGTCAACACTGTACTGAGAAGAGGACATGAGAAAGAAGAAAGGTGAGCAGCGCTCTGAAAATAAGTCATAGGATTGAGGGGTCCTTGGTGCTCTCCGAGCTTGGTTGTTTTCTTCAGATGTTTCATTACCCAAACTAACTAACATCATCAGTGCTAGCTGGGGTAATGAAATATCTGCAAGAAAACAACCAAGCTCGGAGAGCACCAAAGACTCCTCATTTCAACCCTGAGCTACAAATAATCTCCTTTATTGATAGTTATAGGATTGCCATGATTGTGGGAAAAGAGAAGAGTAGCTGTGCAGACTTGGGGAGGATGAAGCATCCCCCTCACCCAGCTGAGTTAATCCACTTTATTTATTTATTTATTTATTTATTTATTTATTTATTTATTTATTTATTTATTTAT
>QLTV01003388.1:4474143-4485821 GCA_003457575.1 Thermophis baileyi
CTTTCTGGCAGCCCCTTAAAAGCCTGTTGCCTATCACACTCTTGGGCAAAGCATGTGAGCCATTTCCTCCTTTCAGTGGTCCATGAAAGTACATCTATAGTATGTAGATAATAAAGTTAAAAAAAGGTGAACAACATTTTTACAGAACTATAGATACGTTGAAGCTGGGTGTGACAAGGAATGGCTGGGAGGGGAGGGGCCAGGTGAGGCACCCCTTGACGTGAGTGACATTGAGTTGGCCACGCCCACCCAGTCACATGACCACCAAGCCTCACCCGCTGAGTCACATGACCATGAAGCCATGCCCACCATCACATGACCATCAAGTCACACCCACAAAATAAGCCACGCCCACAGAACCGGTAATAAAAAAATTTGAACCCACCTCTGATGCAAATGGGTATACAAGGCCATTTATGGGTTGAAGCAGTCAGCCAGGAATTGGAATATCTGTTTAGATAATGCATTGAAGGGTCTTGGGTTCAAGAGTTGCAAGGCTGATGATTGCATAAACACTGGAAAGTTACAAGGTGGGGATTGTCAACTAATAGCATTTGTGGATGATCTTTGTTTCATTGCATAGACAGCCATGTTAAAATATTCATGAACTGGGAGAGACATGGTAACAAGGTCAGCCAATGAATAGGTATAGCAACTAAGTCAGCCAATGAGAGCTTAAACACATCTGAGTCTGTGCAGAGAATCGAAACTGAAACTTAAGCTAGAAGGCTGGGCGTGGCTCAGCCCACTCTGTACTCTGTCTGCTCTGAACTCTGAAATGAAACTGTTCTCTGCTGTTGGTATTGTATATACCAGTGATGGCGAACCTTTTTTTGCTTGGGTGCCAAAAGGCACCCACACCCATAATGCAATGCCCTCCCCATAATGCAATGCCCTCCCCCCAGCGCATGCGCGCACAACCCCCCCATTCTGCCCTCCATGCATACTTTCCTAAAGCCTGGGGAGGGCAAAAAACGGCCCAACGGGCCTACCTGAAGTTCGTTTCCAAACTTCCGGTAGGCCTGTTGGGTCTGTTTTTCGCCATCCACAGGCTCCAGAGGCTTTCCTGAAGCCTGGGGAGAGTGAAAACGGCCTCCCCCCCCTCCGTAAGGCCAAAAATCAGCTGGCCAGTGCGCACATGCGCACTAGGGCTGACATAGGGCAACGCCTCGTGTGCCCTCAGATATGGTTCCGCGTGCCACCTGTGGCACGTGTGCCATAGGTTCGCCATCACGGGTATATACTGTATATTCTTGTATATAAAGAAGTTTCTTATTTAAATCAATCCTGCTGAATCAGTTACCTGTGTGTGTGTTTTCTGGATTTAATTTTGCAACAAACTCTGACAAATCATTTGTATAGAATCTCCTGCCATGGGCAAGGGGTTGGACTAGAAGACCTCCAAGGTTCCTTCCAACCCTATTATTATATGTTCTAAGCCTCAAGCACAGGCTGCACCATGCTTGTGTATTGAGTTCTGGGAAACAGAAGAACCCTATTCTTGTCCCTATTAGTTGGGCTGGCATTCCCAGGTTTCCCTAGACTTTGAACATTCTGGCTGGGTAACTTCTACGAATGGATATTGGTCATTTCAACACATCTGGAAGATCTAAGATTGGAGATGAGAAACAATTAAAGGGATACTTAGAGCAAATCCACCCAGTCTCTTTGCCTGCCGCTAGCCATTTCCAAGAAGACATCTCTTCATGCCACTGTCTGTAACTTATCTACCAAGGATGCTTTGAGACACTTTGCTCTGGAAATGGCTTTGTCTCCCTTTTGCTGTGTCTCCAGATGTTACAGATAGGTGATGAATGGCTTCTTCATAGCAATAGCAATAGCACTTAGACTTATATACCGCTTCATAGTGCTTTACAGCCCTCTCTAAGCGGTTCACAGAGTCAGCATATTGCCCCCAACAATCTGGGTCCTCATTTTACCCACCTCAGAAGGATGGAAGGCTGAGTCAACCTTGAGCCGGCGAGATTTGAACTGCCAAACTGCAGCTAGCAGTCAGCTGAAGTAGCCTGCAGTGCTGCACTCTAACCACTGCGCCACCTCGGCTCCTCATGCACATGGAGGATGCACCCTGAAATGATGTCAGCAAACTTGGTTTGCCTAGGTTTCATGTCAGCAAACTTGGTTTGCCTAGGTTCTTGTGCGACTGCCCCCTTCTAACTAGCCCTTGATCCATTCTCCCACTCCTCAATTCTTTTTTGCATTTGATGAAGACGGGAACCCCCGCTTCTGCGATAACGTTTTAATATATTGGTTGACCAATGGATTGGTTAAGAGTTTGAGGCTTTTGTAAGGCTTTACCTGGCAGAGACTTTCCAGTGGTACCTGCTCCTAGGAGCTCTGACTCCTCCTGTTCTCTCCTCACAATATCTTCAGGGTAATTTACAGATTCTACACCAATCTCACTGCTAATTCCAGCTCTTTAACAGCACTTATTCAGCAGCTGCACATATTCAGATAACCACTAGTACACGGGTGTCAAACTCGATTGCATCACGTGATGTATTGTGAGGTTTTGTGACCTTTTTTGCCTTTGTGGAGCTGGGGCGGGCGTGGCCTGCGCATGACGCATCCGGCCCGCGGGCTGCCAGTTTAACACCCCTGCGGATTAGTAGTTACCCAAGGAGTACAGAAATCTCTCTTTGCTGCCACTTAATGGACAATAGATTGAATAGTCAAGTTATCCACCCATAGTTTCAAGGAATAATGTAAAATGTTTAGTCAGTTAACAGCATGATGGGAAACAAAAATGAAAAAAAAAAAGTATAACCAGAGAATTGTGCGTACTAGCTAGAGGAAGCTTTTTACATATGAAAACATGCTAAGGAGGGCTTTAATTTCACCCAGTTACAACTCTGAGAATGTTTCGTGTAACGGCTGCATGGACAGCAGTGCACACAGATCTGTTCCAGGTGCACCTGAACACGAGCTGGGGAGAGAGCAAGAATTGTTTCCTGCTGGCTCTAGGATGAGATGGACATCTGGCAAAACAGCTGTTTGGATGTGGTCTTTGAATGCCATTAGGAGAGAGAGAGAGAGAGATGCTGCAGTAAATTTCCTAGGGCACGCCAGAATGAGCACTCAAGCTTCACTTCTACCAGGAGAGATGCTGAAGTTCAGAGCATCCAAAGGTTCTTGCCATAAAGATTCTTCTTTCCAATTCTAGTTATGGAAGTTAAATGCAAAGAAAGGCATTCTCTGCATATAGTTCATATATAGTTACAGAACTGAGATTGCAGAATGGAGCCTGGTTTTGCAGATAAAATCCGGCTGAGGCCTTTAGCTGAAAACAAATCTGATTCTGAGTATTCCAGCTGCACATGTCCCCAAAACCTGATCTTAAATTGGACCAATCAAGCTGAGACAGGAATTAATATATGCCGGGTAATTTAATTCTGTCTGGCATATTTATCTTCTCTTGATCTGACTCGCCCTCTTTATATTAGTGACTGAGAATCAATGTGCCCTGAATACTTTTGACTAAACATAACAAGATGTTAGAAACTCATAAAAATGCATTGTTTGGGTCGCCAAATGGAAGATGCTGGAATTGATTCATCTACTAGCAAATCCCCAAAGCTTCCCCAGTGGAACTTTCGGATTCAATTTGGGTTTCCAGCATCTCCTTGGCAGTCCTTATTCTCCTATGACTACTTGACTGGGTTGGCCTCCTGAATAGCAATCGCCAGCCTGTCCTTTGGTTCAGCTACCTGCCACGTTGAGTCTGAAAGCTTTTGTTTGTTCCTCTCCCTTGGCGGTACTGGAACCTTGGTCTCTGTTGCCTTGGTGTTAGTGGAATGGCTTTGAACAAGACAATAAATTGTATCCCCCCCCCCAAAAAAGAGAGAAGCGATGGGCAGCCATAACTATTAAGGATCATAAAAAGAAGGGAAGGCATTTGACTGTTCGGTAGAGATTTGGGGACAATAATCTAGGCTAGAGCTGAGCAGCATGGTGGCCTAGAGGGGAAGACGCTTGCCTCCCATTCGGAAGGTTGAGAGTTCAATCGTAGGTAGCGACAGATGTTTCTTTCTCAGGGCGCAAAGACAAATATCTGCTGCAAACTCCATGTAGGCATCAGGAAGGGCAGCTAGTAAACAGTGCCATTCAATCGCCTCGACTCTACCCTGAATTAATGGATTACAAGTTCATAAAAAGATTGTCTTAGACTACTGTTCCCATCATCTGCAGCTTAGATATTATGGGTGTTTGACTCCACAAATTTGAAGGCCACCAAATTGGGAAAGCATGGTCCAGACTGAACTCTCATTCATTCACACATTTTATATCCTGGCTTTCCTTTAGGAGCATGCAGTGATTGACATAACATGTCCTCCAGTTTCTTCCCCACAACATCTCTGTGAGGTAGGTTGGGCTGAGAACCAGATTATGGCCCAACCTGACTCACCTAAAGCAACCAAATCATTCTGAAGATGCAACACATTTTTATTAGTAAGCATACGGTCAGTAAACAATGCACACACATTCACTGTTTGGGCACTTCATTGAGCAACCCTGAGCAAAAGTAGAACTAGGCCTTATATACTTTTGGCCTACTGTATTGCAAAGGCAAGACAAAGGAAAAGGCAGACACAGTGTCAATTACAGCATGATGTGATCTGGGCCACTTTATTATAATTCTTCTCTTCCTGTTAGGTCAGCACATTAGCCTACTATCTCTGAAATACAGTCAATGAATACAAACAGTTCGGTTTACTAGTTCCTGACTGATTCCTCTCCTGAATTCAGTGTGAATTCTGCTTGCTGTGAATGTTTTCTTAGAAGGACACTTTAAATCAGGGGTGTCAAACTCGCGACGACACATTGTCATCACGTGATGTATCGCAACTTTTTCCCCCTTCGCTAAAATGGGGGTGGGGGTGGCCAGCATGTGACGCATCTGGCCCGCGGGCCACGAGTTTGACACCCCTGCTTTAAATGGTTGACATGTATTGAGTGTATGTGGGGAGGGGGGGTGTATCTCATAGCTTTGACTGCTCATGTGTTTATTTGGGGTGGGGATTTCCTTTTACCACCATAGCTGGTAAATCATATAAAGTCACCTAGTGAACTTTCAAGGTGGAGAATGAGTTGTGTTTGCAGCTCCCTAGTCCCTGTTGTGGCCCGCCAGCTGCCAGCAGAGCTGGCAGCAGACTCGGACGATGAGGAGGTTGGGGAGGAACTTGGGCAAGTGCTGGAGTCTGGGAAGGCTCTGATGGATGCTCTGCATCGGACGCAGAGATAGAGCCAAGGCCGTCCGGCATTTCCCAGCCACCGGAGAGGCAGCTGCCTTTGGAGGCTGATATGAGTGAGGAGGAAGAACAGCTGGGGCCTGTTCCAGATGCACGTATGCGCAAAGCAGTTAGGAGAGCTGAACAACGGAGGACAAGGAGACGACTCGGGAAGCAAAGCACACATGGACGCTGAATGGCCCCTCCCTGGCTGGGGAATAAATCGAAGGAAAGGGGAGTGGTTGTCATAGGAGACAACAGTTCGTATTTCTGAAGATTTTGCTCATTGTGTTTCATGCCACAAAGACTGCTTGCCAGAACTTAATTTGCAGCCTTTCGGCTGGGAGCTCACGGCCTTGCAATTATCTTGCAATTATCGCAAGGAACTGATAAGATCTGTTACGGCCGTTAACTCCTTGAAGGACTATTGTCTGGACTCTTCGGTGGGTGAATGCAATTAATTCACAAGAGGTAAATAAAGAGGGGGTTTTCGTGACAAGGAGTCTGTTTCTTGCTTCTGCTAAGGCTGGGTCAGAAAAGTCCCAAAATATACCATACTGGTTGTTGAACTGTTTCTAGGACTAATTTGGCCAGAAACATCCCTATGTCAAATTGAGCAAGAACAAACCAATTAACCAGCTAAGCTTACTCTTTTTTTCCCCCCCTTCTTAATCATGGACAAAATAATTGAAGCCAATACTGAGTGATTATCAGGATGATTCAGCCACATTTGTCAATCTCTTGATTTCTCATTGCGTGATGCAACTGAATGTGAGACTTTTCCCACTGAAACGTATTCGCGGTATCCCATCTGTGCTGTTTGATCAGCAAAGATTCATTACACATCCCTTGAGGCTTCAGTCACCGGGTGGCAAATGTATATTGGCGTATGCCGGCCCTGTATGTTATTCTAAGCCTGAAAAACAAGTGAAAACGCCAGAGATGCTTGAAAACATGATGTCTGAAAGCATCCTCAGCTTTCTTTTTAATAGCTTTAGTTCTGGAAGAGGACTTCAATCTGTCAAAACTTAAGAATATTAAAAAGGAAGTGAGGGGTGATTTCAAACCACAAATCTTATGGAAATTAGCTATTTCCTATGTTACTCAATAGCAACTGAATGGTGTTTTATCACTGTATACACTGAGATTCACACACACATTCTTGAATGATATTCGATGATATATTTTACATTTCCCCCTCCGATCATTAGAAAAGGAGAGCACTTACTATGCAGTTTGTTTGCTGCAAATGTTAAACGGAGGAATTGTGGTTAGCATGTCACCAGTGTATCCCAGAGAAGGAAATAATGCAATGATGAAAGGGAAATAAGGAGTAAGAAGCAAGAGAAGCTGGCAACAGGCTCGAAATTGTTTGCACTTTCCACTGCAGAATTGGCTGGGGATGTCTGCTGCTAACAGTAAGTGATTATTAAGGCAGTAGAGAAAAGTCTTCATGTGTATGTCCAGGTCAGGGTTGGGTTCTAACTTACCTCGCCGCTGGTTCGCTTCCTCCTGCGCCGCGTGGTCGCGCCTTGTGTGCGCGTGCACGCTTTGCGCTCGGGCGCATGCGCAGTGCTGAAAATTCCAATTTTTTTAAAAAAAAGCCAAAAACAAGATGGCGGCACATGCGCAGTGCTGGCAACTCAGCTTTTGCGCATGCGCAGAAGAAAAAAATAAAAAAAACTCAAAAAAAATCTCCCCAAAAAAAATTCCAAAAAAAAGATGGTGGCGTCCACGGACCAGCACCGACCGAACCGGCTCCGTGACATCACCAGCGGGTTGCTACCGGTTCGGGCGAACCAGTCCAAACCAGGAGGAACCCACCTTTGGTCTGGGTCAACCTCTAGAACGTGTGCATTTGCCAATCAGCAGGTCAGATACGCTGAGTGGATGTAGGGCGTGCTGGCTGAACGTTGATCAGACGTCATGTCAATAGCAGAACCCAAATTTGTTGGGTTTTTTTCAACTGAAGGCCACTGGTTCAGTTTCTGTTTTCTCCCCTTACAAACAACTAAGCAAGGATGGGGAACTTCAGATCCTCTAGGTCAGGGCTGTCAAACTCCTGGCCCACGGGCCGCATGCATCATACACTGGCCAAGCCCACGCCCGGTTTAGCGAAGGGGGGGCGGAAATCCCGATATGTCATGTGACGCTGCCGTGATGACGTGAGTTTGACACCCCTGCTCTAGGTGATGCTGACTTGTTCTGTTCTGACTCTGTTTAGGTATATCCGTGAAATCAGCAACTCCTTTGTATTGAATACATATAAAACAATGATGGCGAACCTCTGAAACACATGTCAAAGGTGACACGTCACAACATTTTGGGTGAATTGCCAGCACTCACCAACATCCGACACAAGTATTCTCCAAAGCATGCCTTGTCCTCATGTGATTTTTGGAGGCTGCAGAAGACCAAGGAAGAGCATTTTTTGAAGCTCATGCAACCTCAGGTAGGGCCTGCCAGGGCCTGTCAACAGAAAGAAAATATTGCTTGAAGATAGGTTGGGTGCAGCAGAGTCTGGGAAGCACTGGGCTAAGGGTGCAATCACTCCATTTTCCAAGGCTTGTATGTCTTGGGGAATGGCCTGAGTCAGCCTTTTGAGTGGCAGTAGTGGCTTTAGGGCTGAAGTCAGGGTTTAGGCCCAGCCTCAGTGCTGCTGCTGAATGCCACTGTTCAGTGTGGCCTAGATGGGGGTGGGAAGTAAATATTTTTTTTTAATCTTTTGTTCAGAGAGTGTGTTGTGTGACAGACCAGCAGAGTCAAGTCAAGTTAGGCATTTTCTGAATTTGGGGCCCAAAAAGTTTGCCATCACTGACCAAAAACATAATTACCCCTAAACTAAGCAAAGGCTTGTTCACACAACCATACAGAATATTTAGCCTTCTCATTATTATTTCCAGCACCCGGGAAAACAGTTGTGCTAATGTTTTGAATAGCATGTGTGAGGGTTGTTATCATGTGGTAATAGAAAGACACATCAGAACCAGCTTTACAAACACCCACATAAAAATCATGAAGAGGAAGATAAGGAAGAATATATTTCAAAGTTGCTGTGTATATAAAGCATTGTGTTTACAATAGTGATAGGCAGTATGGTTACCTGCCTGCCTGCCCCAGACTCCTCCCTGGGTGCACTTTAGGCTTCTAACTATACAGGTGGTCCTCAACCTATGACCACAATTGAGCCCAAAATTTCTATTGCTAAGTGAGACATTTGTTAAATGAGTTTTGCCCCATTTTACAACTTTTCTTGCCACAATTAAGTGAATCACTGCAGTTAAGTTAGTAACATGGTTGTTAAGTGAATCTGGCTTCCTCATTGACTTTGCTTATCAGAAGGTCACAAAAGGTGATCACATGACCCTGGGACACTGCAACCGTCATAAATATGAGTCAGTTGCCAAGCATCTGAATTTTGATCACATGACCATGGGGATCCTGCAACAATTGTAAGTGCAAAAAATGGTCATAAGTCACTTTTTTCAGTGCCATTGTAACCTTGTCACGAAACGAACTGTTGTAAGTCAAGGACTACCTGTATGCCAGTCCTTCAAGGTAGTTCAGATAAGAAGCACAAACCCTACTAATATTATTGCAAGGTTAAGTAATAGAATCTTGCAAGTCTAAAAGTATTCATCCAATCCTTTACTTTTACTTTTCAGAAAACAATAGAGGGCCCCTTCTGAGATGTTTCCCACAATCCTTTTCCTTCTGTGGACTGAAATATCTTTTGCCTGATAGATGTCTATGCTGAGGTTCTTCCATCCATCCCGCAAGGTCTTTCCCACACACCATTACACACTATGCATTATATTTTAAACATTGTTTGAACAAAACAAATAAGAAACAGGCATTCTGTAAAGCAAATGACCAGTTTCTATTATCCTTTATTATTTCCAGTAGCAATAGCAATAGCACTTAGACTTATATACCGCTTTACAGTGCTTTACAGCACTCTCTAAGCGGTTCACAGAGTCAGCATATTGCCCCCAACAATCTGGGTCCTCATTTTACCCACCTCAGAAGGATGGAAGGCTGAGTCAACCTTGAGCCGGTGAGATTTGAACCGCTGAACTGCTAAACAGTCAGCTGAAGTAGCCTGCAGTACTGCACTCTAACCACTGCGCCACCTCGGCTCTTCGTAGGCACTCTTAGTAGTGCCTAGGACAGTGGTTCTCAACCTTCCTAATGCCGTGACCCCCGCCCCGCCACCGCGAGCCCCGCCCTGCCCCCTCCCCACACGCGATGAGGTGACAAAGGGGGCATGGCAGGCTAGCGCGCACTTAGGCGACCCCTGTGAAAGGGTCGTTTGACCCCCAAAGGGGTCGTGACCCACCGGTTGAGAACCGCTGGCCTAGGACCCACTGGAAAAGTGAAAATAATCCTTAGGGGCCTGCAGGTATGAAAGAGACAATGGCTTCTATGGCATTTTGCAAATGTACCCAAGAAATGGTCTTAGAATTTCAAAGGTACAAATGGCCAAGAATAGGATAATTAAAGAGTGAAGAGGCTTGAGGAATCGTTTTTCTGACACCCCCAGTGCACTATCATGTCCCGACAGAAGCAGAGATTATGAGAAGAATTCATTACTATTACTTGTCAGAAAGGAGAACATGTCCCTTTGCTTGTATTATAGGTAGTCCTCAACTTACAACAGTTTGTTTAGTGACCATTCAAAGTTACAACGGCACTGAAAAAAGTGACTTATGTCCATTTTTCACATTTAAGACAGTTGCAGAATCCCTGTGGTCATGTCACCAAAATCCAGATGCTTGGCCACTGGCTCATATTTATGACGGTTGCTGTGTCCCAGGGTCATGTGATCACCTTTTGCAACCTTCTGAAAAGCAAAGTCAATGGGGAAGTCAAATTCACATAACAACCATTACTAACTTAACCTCTGTGGTGAGTCACTTAACAACTGTGGCAAGAAAGGTCATAAAATGGGGCAGATCTCACTCAGTGTCAAACTATTTGCTAAGTGTTTCATTTATAGCCATACATACTTCCATCATATACTGCTCTAATGCATTCAACAACCACCCTTTAAGTCCCCAAATGTTCAAAACAGTTTATGATACTGTTTCTCTAAGTCAACAAAAGTACAGTTAACTTTCTCACGGTATTCACACAATTCTGAATAACAGAAAGATTATTGAGCCATACTGCACTTCTCAGTTTTGCTCATTGATATAGCTTCAGTCAGAATTCTGCCAAATCTCTTTAAACAGGCAGGCACTTTAAACAAACAAATGGGTTTGTAATTTTTGCATTCATTCTCACCACCCTTCCCTTTGCAGAGGGGAATAGTAAATGTATTTTTCCGATCGTAAGGCCCAGATGCAGTCTTTGCACACACATTAAACTTGTTACACAGCCACATTTTAGGATTTCTCCAGTTAAATCGTCTACACCTTACCATTTTTCAATATTCTCGCAGCATTTGTAACTTCTTTTTCATTTTCTTCGACACTAGCATTTATTGCATTTGTTACAATTCTATTCTTTGACATATCACTATCCTTCCTGTACAAATCCCTTAAATGCATCTTTCATCATTTCCTCAATTTCAGTTTCATTCCAAATAATTTCATTGCTTTTATTTAAATAAGGGTTCCTTATTTAACTCTTGCATGCACTTCCAAAACATTTAAAAAATGTTTGCCAAAATCTCTCCGCTTCTTTTAATTTTAACTTTTCCTTGTCCTCTTTGGCTACATTCTTCAAACCTTTTATCTCTACAGGTAGTCCTTATGACCATAATTGAGCCCAAAATTTATGTTGCTAAGTGAGCCATTTGTTAAGTGAGTTTTGCCCCATTTTATGACTTTTCTTGCCACAGTCGTTAAGTGAATCATTGCAGTTGTTAAGTTAATCACCCAATTGTTAAGTGAATCTTCCTTTCCCATTGACTTTGCTTGTCAGAAGGTTGCAAAAGAGGATCAAATGACTCCAGGACACTGCAACCGTCATAAATATGTTGCCAAGTGACTCAGTTTTGATCATGTGACCATGGGGATGCTGCAACGGTCATAAGTATGAAAAATGGTCATAAGTCACTTTTTTCAATGCCGTTGTAATTTCGAACGGTCAGTAAATGAACTGTTGTAAGTTGAAGACTACATGTATACATATTGTTCAGTATATTTCTCTCATCTTCATTTTTTTGCTGCAGTCTTATACAAATTCTAATGCACAGCATCATTCCATCAATGCACTAAGGCTGAGGTAGAGGCCTGGAGGTAGGGGCAGCTGGCTGAGATTGTTGAAGGCCCTGGGTGTTGTGGTCCGCCAGTGGCCTGTGCAGCTGGCAGCAGAGCCAGACAGCGAGGAGGCTGGTGTTGTGGTTCGCCAGCAGTCTGTGCAGCTGGCAGCAGAGCCAGACAGCGAGGAGGCTGGGGAGGAACCTGGGCCAGGCCTGGAGCC
>QLTV01003388.1:4491259-4523791 GCA_003457575.1 Thermophis baileyi
ATCTATCTATCTATCTATCTATCTATCTATCTATCTATCTATCTATCTATCTATCTATCTCTATCACGCTATATCTCTATCATCTCAATATCTATCTCTTGCTCTATCATCTCTTGCTCTATCATCTCTATCGCTATCATCTCTCTCTCTCTCATCTCCCTCTCTCTCTCTCTCTCTCTCTGTCATCTTTCTATAATGTATCTCTCTATTTACCGTACTTTTCGGAATATAAGACGCACTCCCCCCCCCTAAAAGTGGGTGAAAATTGTGCTGTGTCTTATACACTGAATGTTGCCGAAGCCCCGCCTACCCTTCGGCCCCCACCCTTTGGCCGTTTTCGGCCTCTGCGCGTCACATTTTTGGCCTCCGCGCATCACATTTTCGGCCGGTTCCAGGCGACGGTGATCAGCGGCAGCGAATCGGCGGCGGTGGCAATGAACAGGCCGCGGCAAATGGGCAGCGGCAAACGGGCGGTGGCAAACGGGCCGCACCGGCGGCAAACAGGCCATGGCAAATGGGTGTTGGCGAATGGGCCGTGGCAAACGGGCGGCGGCGAATGGGCTGTGGCAAATGGGCCATGGCGGTGGCAAATGGGCTGTGGCAAATGTGCCATGCCGAATGGGCCACGGCGGCGCCGACAGGCAGCGGTGAATGGGTGGTGGCGAACAGGCGGCGGCGAATTGGTTGTGGCAGTGAATGGGTGGTGGCAGCGCTGAATGGGCCACGGCGAATGGGCCAGATGAATACCGGATGGATGCTGGGAGGCAAAGGCAGATTTTTTTTTTCTTGTTTTCCTCCCCAAAAAAGGTAGGTGCATCTTATAGTCCGGAGGGTCTTATACTCCAAAAAAGACAGTACCTCATCTATCTATAATGTATCTGTTCTAGTGAAGCCTGGCTTGTTCATGTTCAGAGTTTTGTTTTGTAAGCTCGACTTGTTTGTTATTGTCTTCCAAAAGCTCATGCTTTTCGGACATTTTGGCAGGCCCTCATCCCCCAAGGACCAGGAGTACTGTGTCAATGGCAAAATCAGGCAGGAGAGAGGAAGAGAGGAGAGATGAACCTGTCATAATGCCAGCATTCAACGTTTCAACTAACTTCTCCTAATTAGCACAAGTTTTTAAAAAGTTTTGTATTTGAATCTCTCTCCCCCCCCCCGCCAAAAAAGAAACTTGAAATGTGTCATCATAGCAGTATACTAGTTACAATTCTTCCAACTTCTCTCTCCCCCAGATCCTCTTGAAATCTTTCATGTTGCATAATAAATGTCATGCAAGTTATGACTGGCTGGTAACTTGTCATTAGTGGAATGAAGGCTCTGGCTTAAAGTGAAATCAATTTTTTAAAAAAAAGCCAATATCATGTTATGGTGTTCCATCACATTATTTAATTTAAAAATGAAAATAATGTTCCATTTCTGTAAGAAAAATGGATGTTTAATGATCAAAACTGCTTCAGCGTTTACTAATTAATAGAAAGCCAGGTCCCTCTTCAATTCTTGTTCATTTTTCTCAATCTAAGAACAGATTTCTATCCCAGGTTGCAAACGTGGAAATGCTCATTTTTAAATATGGACTGCCAAGGCAAAGAGTTAGATCTGCCCAAACCTAGACCTTAAGGGCCTATCTGTACTTGTGGCCTTTCTTCTCAGGTTGTAGGTGTTATCCTCACTGAAATAGTGGTCCAGCTGCTGTCATTCTCTGAGGTTTTTTTTTTTCAACTTCATGTTTTCCTTGCTGTTCACACCTCATGGTGCTGAATATTCCCCCCCTCCCCCGGTTCCTTTAACTTCTTTATCCCCTTCTTCGAGCCTCACAACCTAGTCATTCCTGGACTCCGGAGGGCCACAAATGTCAAACTTTGTATTCCAATTACAATAACTTTTGCTCCCTTCTTTCAGGAAAGATGTCTGCTCAAGAGTGTACCAATGGACTAATGATGATGCAGGACTGCCTGTACTATGAATTTGTCAAGGAAAGATATAAACTGCCATCCCTGAAGCAGACATAAATAAGTAATTTACACTCTGGTTCTTTTCTTAAAAAGTATTTGGGTTCCTTAGTTACTCCGGTCCATACTGTAATCTCAATGTGACTTGTCTTTATTTGTATCTTGACTACATTTTCTTTGGCATACAGACATTCCCCCACCAGGATGTTGCTAGAAACACTTCTCACAACCTCCTGATTTTATTAAAATTTTGCATCCCATCCTCCATTGTGTGTGAACCACCCCCAAAGATTTTGCTTCTTTCATACTCCATTGCATGTGCTTCCTCAGCAAAAAAAAAATAATCTCCTAAATAATTTCCCATTTTAATTTCAGGCAAAATTAGGTGATGAACCTCAGACATTATTGCAGTTGAACACAAGGACTTAGGAGAATAAACAAGGCTTCCAGCAAAAAGGTGAATTTTGTAAAGGGTCTATTCTAAAGTAGCCAAGGCAAGTAATTATGGAGTCCAGATGCTTCTGGAAATGTTTTGACTAGCCATTGGGAAGGTGAAGCTTATTCTAAGAATGGTGGCAGGCTGGCAAAAGTTGTTTCAGGGTACGTAGAACAAGATAGACATTTTATTGAGTTGCTTGCTTTTTGTGCGGTGGCTGTACGAAGCTATTTCTCATAATATGGAATATCTTTGGAGCTGGGGATGCATAGATAAAGAGAGGTTAAAGCAGGTTCATGCCTCTGGATGTGACCTGAAACTGAGGATCTCGTAAATCCCTGCTTCTGCAATTCATTTCTAACAGAAACAAAGTGTCACAGCGAAGATTTGAACATGTTTGTGGATGCTCAGAGAGCTTGGATAATGCACTGGGGAAATAAGTGTAAATGAATGCTGGGGAGAAAGAGTGTGCATGAGAGAAAAAAAACTTCTTTCATCAAAAGCCAGGAGTCTGGAGCAAAAAAATTAAATGGAATAGAACAGTGCAATAACAGTGTTTCATCAGTCAGCTGGCAAGATCCGTGGCACCAAATATTTTGGCTTTGAGACTAATTTTGTAAGCCTTGATAGCCTGCCAAAACCCAATAAATAATTTGAAGGGAGCCTGGGGTAGTACGACTTTTGAGTAACAAGCCAGAAAAGAAGTTGCTTTTGGACAGAATCCTTGCTGGCACCATCCTGCTGTCATGTTAGGATTGGGGGGGGAATGGACAGGGAGGGTGGTCATATAGGGAGCGCATTCCATCTGGCTTCATAAAATACCAATTATCAGTTGCGATGTGAGAATGAGACAAGATGATCTGCAAGTGTTTGTTGTAGGCTTTCAGAAAATCTATACAGGCAAGTGATGAGGTCACTGTTACCTGGCCCGAGCAAAGATAGTAGATAGCATGGGAGGACTGTGACCCTTGGAGGAAGCAATTTGGCAGGCTGCATTTAAAGGATGGATGGGGATTAGAGCAATAGCACTTGGTTTACCAGACAGAGCCAAATCTCAAATTGTGTGGAGCATTCTTTCTCTCTTCTTGACATTCCTCTGTTTTCCTTTTAAATGGACAACCATTTAAATATGAGCCAGCAGTGTGCAGCAGCTGCCAAAAAAGCCAACACAGTTCTAGGCTGCATTAACAGAGGGATAGAATCAAGATCACGTGAAGTGTTAATACCACTTTATAATGCCTTGGTAAGGCCACACTTGGAATACTGCATTCAGTTTTGGTCGCCACAATGTAAAAAAGATGTGGAGACTCTGGAAAGAGTGCAGAGAAGAGCAACGAAGATGATTAGGGGACTGGAGGCTAAAACATATGAAGAACGGTTGCAGGAACTGGGTATGTCTAGTTTAATGAAAAGAAGGACTAGGGGAGACATGATAGCAGTGTTCCAATATCTCAGGGGCCACCACAAACAAGAGGGAGTGAAGCTATTCTCCACAGCACCTGAGGGTAGGACTAGAAGCAATGGGTGGCAACTAATCAAGGAGAGAAGCAACTTAGAACTAAGGAGAAATTTCCTGACAGTTAGAACAATTAATCAGTGGAACAGCTTGCCTCCAGAAGTTGTGAATGCTCCAACACTGGAAGTTTTTAAAAAGATGTTAGATAACCATTTGTCTGAAGTAGTGTAGGGTTTCCTGCCTAAGCAGGGGGTTGGACTAGAAGACCTCCAAGGTCCCTTCCAACTCTGTTATTCTATTCTATTCTATTCCTGATAGTCTCTTCTTTCCCTCTTTCCTTCTGCACCACTAGCGTAGATCAGATTAATCTCCCCAGAAGTCTGAACTAATTTTCTACAGAATAATGTAAAATTTAAGCATGTTTAGTTGGGTTGAGGCTATGAGAAATTAGCCAGAAGCCAAATGTAGCCCCAAGATCATAGATTGCTCGCTGCTGCCATTGGAGGGTTAGCAATAGCAATAGCACTTAGACTTATATACTGCTTTATAGTGCTTTACAGCCCTCTCTAAGCGGTTCACAGAGTCAACATATTGCCCCCAACAATCTGGGTCCTCATTTTACCCACCTCGGAAGGATGGAAGGCTGAGTCAACCTTGAGCCTGGTGAGATTTGAACCGCCGAACTGCAGCTAGCAGTCAGCTGAAGTAGACTGCAGTACTGCACTCTAACCACTGCGCCACCTCGGCTCTTATAATTCAGTTTGATGTAGCCTGCTCAAGACTGCGCACAGCATGTAAAAAAATTGATGAGGTTTGAACACATGATTTGTGGCTGCCATCTCTTCTGCTTCGACCCTTGTGGATGCCTCTTTTTAATGCATATTAAAGAAGGCATTTTTGAAGGTTTTCCAACTCCAAACCTCATCATGACAATCAAATAACTTCACTGTTGTGTCTTTGTGGTGGTGAGAAACTGTCATCTTTGCCCTGTTGATGAGAGGGGCATTGATTATTATTACTCTTTTCATTTGAATGAAATGAAATTATAACACCTGCATGTAGATACACACGCATAGACATGTTTATTGCCTATTCGGTTTACAAGGAAATAGGATCTGTATGGAAAGAGAAGCAAGGAAGTTACATGTAACCAGCACCAGTAATTGTAAAAAGAAGACACGAGAAAGCTCATATCAGAGAGAAGTGGAAGGAAAGAAACAGCATAAAGGAGGAGAATAGAGAACAGTGTCATTCTCCCAGAGGACTTCTCCAGAATTTCTAGCCAGCAAATCAATGAAGATTCTCAGTCATCCAAGTAGAGTTGTCTGGAGGTTGAGTCATGGCAACTGGACTTCTTTTCAAGGAGGAGGAGGAGGAGGAGGAGGAGGAGGAGGAGGAGGAGGAGGAAGAGGAGGTCCAGTTGCCATGGCTCAACTTCCAAACACTAGGAGTTTTCAAAGTTATGGGTGTAATACTGTTGAAGGACACAGATTGAAGATGACTGGACAAAACTGAGACTGTAGAGTCCTTGGTGTTCTTTGAGCTTGGTTGTTTGCTTGCAGACATTTTGCTATCCATCTAAGTAACATCTTCAGTGCTAGAAGGGAGTGGGGTTTGTTCTCCTTTTTAATGTACTAATGGCTTGCCCTGTCAGTGCTGATGGGAGTGTTGTTGAGACTCAATCTCCAACGGAGATTCATAATAGATAAGGAAGGAAAGCTTTGAGAAGGCATTTAGCAGCACATCAGGGCCTAGGCTAGCACATTAATTATATTCCCAATCTAATTATTCTAAAATGAATAATTAGTATAGGCTTACAAACAACCCCCAAATCTCATATATATTTAAATCAGAGCCCTTTATTCCCTGCCCAAAAGATCCAGTATCTATATACTGTAAATTTATTCATGTATGAAAGTACCATTCTGAAATAAATGTCTGTGGTTATATTAGAACATCTGATAGTGATTGTCATGTGGCTTTTCACTATTGATTACTGCAAGAGTTTCGTGCCAGACTTATGGATTCTTCTAATGGAAGAATCTATAGGTTAGCAAGAAAAACTAATGAGAAGGTGGATCAATGAGAAACTTCAATAATTATTAGCAGGGAAAAAATGAATATCCTTAGTAGAGAAAAACTTTCACTGACAACAATCAAAATGGCTCTCCTATACTATAAAACATAGATTTTGTTTTAATGGACCAACAAAATTATCATTGCTTTCCACATCATTAGATGCTTAACAAGAGGAGTAATTGCATAGAAATATACATATACACATAGTGAGAACCACATAAAGATCCTGAAATAAATCTATCATTGCTATCTTTTTAATACCAAGCTAACTATATTTTCTGTATTTATGAATCAAATTTATATAACTGTCCATCTTACCAAACATGACTCTGACAGGAGTAGTTTTCTCTGAATTTACTAATAGGGTCATTTGTTTCAAAAGTACCATGCCATTTGTTTGTGTACACTGCTGCTTTTATATTTTTGTGATTGTTTTTATTGTGCTGCTCTATAATTTTACTGGTAAAGTTTGGTAGAATTGCTGTCATGTTTTTAAAACGTCTCTTGCATCCTGCCTTACTCTCCCAGGATGAAGACTGAAATGAAAATACTTCAAACATACAAACAAGGTAAATAAAATAATCCAAAACCAGAGGTTTTTCCCCCTCTTTCCCTTGTGATTGAGGCTTGTGCTTTTGTTGTTCTTTTGTTACTTAGTTCCATCTTGAAGAATTGTTCTGAATGCAAAAGCTTGCAATGGGTTATAGCTGTTTTTCCCCCTGATGTCCTGAACCATTTGTGTCAATTTATCCTAAAGCAATAAAGACAGTTTAAGCAGGATATATATCCATTAATGCAGTAGTGGGTTCTAAAACCCTTTACTACTGGTTCGTGCGCACGCTAGCGCGCAGAAGCGTCCCGGGTGGGTGGGCGGAGCCTCCTGCCGCCGCCGTTACCAGTTCTAATAACCGGTCCGAATCGGGAGCAACCCACCGCTGCATTAATGTCGTGTCATCATGGTTAAAGAGTACAACACAGTATTTTCCCCCTCTTTCTCTAGCAATTATACCTGGAGGCAGAATGAGATCATGATTGCAAGGTATTGGTGAATTCCATGCAGACTTTTCTTTAGTTCAGCTGTGCTTTGCTGGCTGTAGGGCCGTTGTAGCTATGAAGAAATCTCCTGGATTTCATGTAACAACTGGGTTCAATCATCACACCAAGTTGCAATGTGGTTGCTTTGTTTTGCATTAGCAAGTTGGACAAATGCAGCCATCAAGGCTTATGTAATATGGTTAAGATGAATCATGGCCAAGTACTATTTATGGTCCTAATCAGTCTGTCAACTGCTTTTCCTCGTTTGCTTTCCCATAATGCCAGCTTATGTCTTGAATTTCAAATTTTCTCTTGGTGTTATCTTTGCTGTTACCACAGAGACTTTGCACACGCCCACCACACATGCCTCCACTCTGATTTTATCTCATTGTAACCCATAGCACCATTGACTATTACCTGGGTTAAAGATTGCCTAGAAAGCACTTGAAAGCCATGTCACTGTGGTTTAAAATCAAGAGATGCTTATTACCCCTTTATTCTTCACTGGTAAGAGGGCTTAATTTCCCAGGAGACGGAATCCTGGGTTGCAACCCAAACCACTTTTTTTAAAAAAAAAATTGGCCAGTTCTGACTGGAAACCAGAGGATGTTGTATAAAAGGAGCAAATCAAGATCGAGGCAGGAGGCAGGAGTCTCTGTCAGAATTCAGTTGAACTCACATTCCAATATATAAACGTTAACATTTTTGTTGTAAAAATTTTTGCTATTTCTTGTACGTTATCCAGAGGTGGGTTCTTACCGGTTCTATCCGGTTCTTTAGAACCGTTAGTAACTCGGCGATGATGTCACGGAGCCGGTTCTGTCGGTGTCTCCGTGGGCACCGCTATCTTGGATTTTGCTTCTGCGCATGCGCAGAAGCTAATTTATGATTGCTGCGGGTGCGCACACACGGCGCGACCCTGAGTGAACCGGCAGCAAAAGGACCCAGAACCCACCCCTGACGTTATCCTTAAGAAAGGTATGTAATGTAATAATGTGAACAATAATGTAATACTATTGAAGTCATGACTGGCCATCAAGTAGGATATAAATGTAAGATTCACACAGAGAGATCAGCATTAATATTACTACTATAAGTATCCTTTTCAGGCAACAAATCCAATTGAAACAGAAGCAATGCGACTAGAAGTATGTTTTTTCTGCAGACTGCTCTATTCAATCTACATGTCCACTCTAGTTTTCCCATTTTCTTTATTAATTGCCACCCATCATTTGCTGGCTACTAAGCAATCCACTTCTAGAATATTTCTGTCTAGACATGTTTACGTACAGTACATCTTTTTTTCACCTCCCCTTTGTTTAAGATAAAATACTTTGTCTACTGTGGCATGCAAATTTCACTGTTTCCTTGAGAACATATCTTTTCAATATATATGTTTCTTATTTGCCCTGCTTTGGCTCTAGTTCAATCACTACTCATTGCCTGAATTTCCAATTAATGATTAAGAAAAGAGACGTGCACATTTGATAGTAGTAATGATGATGTTATCTTGAATCATTTCTTTATATATTAAAAAATGACAGCACTGGTCACTTACTAATCATCCTCCTTATGAATAGATTATGACAATATGCTTAAGAATTGATCCCTTCTTCTTGAATACAGGGCAAAATAACAAAAAGAAAGAAAATAAAACAATTGGAATAATGGAATACCACAGGGATAGTGTCGACAACTATAAAGCATAATGGAAACATCATAGAATGTATTGCAAGCAGCTAGAAGTAAAAAATGCTGAGGCTTTAATATGTGCATGCTTTGAAGAAAAAATATATGTATGAATCCTAAAAGGATTATGTTCAAAAGTCCAGACCTGATTTTGATTTATTACTAATTAAATGCAAGTCTGGTATTAAACACCAGCTCACTCTACCTCTTGATGAATTCTGACATGAATCAGATTTTAGACCACAATTGAGCCCCAAATTTCTGTTGCTAAGCGAGACAGTTGTTATGTGAGTTTTGCCCCATTTTACGACCTTTCTTGCCAGAGTTGTTGTTAAGTGAATCACTGCAGTTAGTAACAAGGTTGTTAAGTGAATCTGGCTTCCCCATTGTCTTTGCTTGTCAGAAGGTGGCTAAAGGCGATCACATGACATGCAACTGTCATAAATATGAGCCTGCGGCCAAGCGGCTGAATTTTGATCACATGACCATCGGGATGCTGCAATGGTCACAAGTGTGAAAAACAGACATAAGTCACTTTTTCCAATGCCACTGTAACTTCAAACGGTCACTAAAGGAACTGTTATAAGTCAAGGACTACCTGTAATGAATTACTGGTACACAAAGGTTCAGCTATGAGTTATTTAGATTTGTTAGTGGGAGGTCCACTAACAGATACTAAAATATACCCAGAGTAGTATCAGGAATCATCAAGTTGCCTTTATGCAAGACACAAGTACGATAGTATCCTTCCAGTTTTGTTTCCTACTAAGTACCACTTACTGTTTTATTGCTTCACACTTGAAGTAACACACAATCATTATGAAAAATAACCATGCTGCACGAATCTCTCTAATCGTTTTTTAAAATCTGCCCAAGTATATGGCCATTGCTATCCTTCTGAAAGTCAATACTACAAGTTGACTGTGAGCTGAGAGAAGACATAGTTCCCTTGTGTAGTTCTTTCACTATTCAATTTCAATAGATTATCCCTAGATTCTAATATCACGAGAAGGGAAAAGATTTTACCTTATGTATTTCCCTACTTCCTCCTCATAATTTGAGAATCTTGATTATATTTCCCATTTCTTTTTTCTTTTCTTTTTTTAACTAAGCTTGATCAACTTCTCTGTATTTTCCCCCCTCAGCTGCTCCAAGCCTTTGATTGGTCTGCTTAAGCTTTTCAGTATAATTCCAGCTCTATGATATCCATTTTGAGGTGTGATAAAGAAAAATATTCACAGTGTGCTAAATGGGATTGCATCACCCATTTATATAACGATATTACATATTGGCTGTTTTATTTTCAGTTCCAGCAGCTGCACACTGAGCTCTCCACTACACTATCACTCCAAGATCTCTGTGGTGACTGCTGCTTCAGATGTCTATTTGCACTTAAGTGCAATATGAATGTTTGTATACTTTCCTGCTAGAAGCGGTGTGCCAAAATCCTTCTGGAGCTCATCGCTGTCTTTGTTAATCTCTCCACCCCCACAGAACATTGGAAAGTAATTATGTAATGGGACGTGGCATTCTGTCTATCTGTCCGTCAGCAGAATAACTCTCCCCAAACAGTTCAGAAGAGCAGAACCGAATGTGATACGATGGGAGAACTCAACAAAATAAAAGTTGGGTTTGAAGGTAGACTTAGATCCTTCCATGCATCTCTGCTGGAGTGGCAATTGGGCAGGGACTCAGAATGATGCTGACCCATCCATTTTAAACCCCTTTCTTTCTCCCAGTTGACATCTCCAAATGTAGGCAGCCTGCTCTGTGCTTCACAGAGTGTGCACGCTCACATACCACACACAGATATGCAACCTGTGAAGAAAGGAGAAACATGCATGCACACACAGGCTCAACAAAATACTTCGTTACCACTAAGAAAATACAGATTTCTCCCATACTCATAGCTGGAAAAGGATCTGAAAAGCATTTCAGAAGCCATGCTTTGCATGCTTTCCCTATCTTGTTAAAAAAAGGTTCCCTGAACAATTGTGTCGGACTCTAGGGGCCTTGGTTCATCTCCAGTGTTGTACAAAGATGTTTCCGTGGTCATGTGGCCAGCATGACTATATGCTGAATGCCATTACCCTTTCACTGAAATATAGCAATAGCACACTTAGACTTATATACCACTTTACAGTGCTTTACAGCCCTCTCTCTAAGCGGTTTACAGAGTCAGCATATTGCCCCCAACAATCTAGGTCCTCATTTTACCGACCTCAGAAGGATGGAAGGCTGAGTCAACCTTGTGAGATTTAAATTTCTCAGTCTGAATCAACAGGAGACTCCGTGAACAATACAAGAGCTTTATTTGAATTTTGCAAAAGTTGGCCCTCTCTGCTCATGGAAGAGCCACAAATGATACACATAAATACAGAGTTTAAATACACTTCCAAAACCTCCACCCCAGCATTGGTCAGTTTACGTCAAATAAGTTTTGGCTTCATAATCCTAACATCTGGTTTCCCAGACATTCTATCCTCTTGATAGTTGCAACATCTTGATCATAACAACACTATTAATTTCAGCATGACAGTTGCTTTCCCGTTAATGTCAGCCAGGGTTGGGTTCTAACTTACCTTGCTGCCGGTTCGCTTCCTCCCGCGCCACGTGGGTGCACCACGTGGACACGCCACGTGGGCACGCTGCATGGGCACGCTGCATGGGTGCATCATGTGGGCATGCCGCATGGGTATGCCACGTGGGCATGCCACGTGGGCATGTGTGCGCTTTGCGCATGCGCGTGTGCGTGCGTGCGTGCGCAGTGCCAAAAAATCCAAAAAAATCCAAAAAAGCCAAAAACAAGATGGTGATGATGCGCAGTGCCAGAAACTCAGCTTCTGTGCATGTGCAGAAGAAGAAAAAATCCCCCCCCCATTTTTTTTCCAAAAAAAAAAAATCCCCAAAAAAAGATGGCGACGTCCACGGACTGGCACCGACCCAACCAGCTCCATGACGTCACCAGCGGGTTGCTACCGGTTCGGGTGAACCAGTCTGAACCGGGAGGAACCCACCTCTGATGTCAGCCTGACCTGACCTGGAATGTACTAATAGCCTTGTTGTTGTGGCCCGCCGGGGACCCGTGCAGCTGGTTGCGGACTCCGACAGCGAAGAGGCTGTGGTAGTGATGCGCCGGTGGCCTGTGCAGCTGGTACCCGAGTGGGACAGTGAGGAGGTGGGGGGCTAATTGGCCACGCCCTTAGCCTATTTAAGTCATGACCACACGCAATCACATTGCAGGAAACAACGTTCGTTCTTACTTCTTGTGTATTGAATCCAGTCAAGTCTGATCGGCCTTTGTTTTATCTCGTGACTTTTTCCTGCACATTTATTTCTGGGAGTTTTGCCAACTACCGTAAGAACTGCTCTTATCTCCAAGCTTGTTTATTCAGAAGTAAGACAATTATCTCTTGAACTCTTGCTAGCTGTTAATGAAGTTAAATTAACAGCCGGTGTTCGAAAGAAGACTGCTTTAAATGTATTTTTGTTTAAAACGGCCACTAAGACGTTCATTAGTAGACCTTCAACAGTAAACCAAAAGTGTGTTCAGAGTTTGTGTGTGTTGCATTCTTGGTGGTTTGTAGCTGGGGCAGAACACTTGTTTTGTCTTTACGGCTAACATTCTTACACAATCCCGTAGCTAATGTCTCATAGCTGGTGTCTCAGGTTATACAGAGGATAAATATATCAAATATGGTGTTATTATTGCTCTTTTCTTTACAGGAATAATTCTCATTTCTCTCAACCTTGAGCCTAGTGAGATTTGAACTGTCAAATTGCAGGCAGCTGGCAGTCAGCAGAGGTAGCCTGCAGTACTGCATTCTAACCACTGCACCACCACAGCTAGATTAATATACCTATTAATCTACTTGCATTTGCATGTTTTCAAACTATTAGGTGGGCAGGAGCTGGGACAAGTAACAGGAGTTCAGTCCATCACACAGTGCTTGGGTCTTGAAGTGCCAACAAGACTAAAGTCTTAACTGTTTAGCTATCCTAAATAATCTTGCTTTATAAACATACATGGCCACTTTATCACTCATCCCTAACTAATGTTCTAACTGTACAATATGATGCTTTTTGAAAAACCGTTTGACAATCTTTAAAACCTCTGAAAGTTTGGAGAGATAGAATGTTTGCAGAAGCCACGTTGCTCCTTCATCAGGCTTATCGATTCTTTTATCTGTTTGGCAGTTTCATCATTAATAATGCTTTCTGTCCAATTACCCAGAAAAGATATTATGCTAGCCATCTTTTATTTCCTGAATCCCCCATGGGTCTCTTTTTAAAAATTAGTGATTTGTTGGTAGTTTGATTGTTTTCCATTTGTAAGGAATACTGTTGCAGGGTGATCATACGACTCCATGATACCTTGGAACAATTCAGAGTTTTTCCCTTGCATTTTTAACATCAATCTTCTACTGCAAAATTATACAGTCTTTTATAGCTGTAGTTGCAGCAGGGAAAATTTCCCTCGTCGTTTCTCTCACCAACGGGATGAAACTGAGACACTCGTGGTTTCTTTTAATCATCTCTTCTACCTGAACTTTAGAATGCTACATTGTACTGCCGACCTTGAAATTCTGGTCACAGGTATCCCAAACATCTATGGGAATAAATCTGTGCTGGTTCTCTGGAACTCCTGAAACAAGATTGAATGATGTCTATAAATAGGAGGCCGGCTCTCTTTCCATTTCCCTTGTTTATTTATTTTGCAAACAACTCTTTAAAAAGAAATAGGGCAAACTCCAATATCATAACTCTCTGAGAGAGAAGAGGTGTTTTGGTGGAATTATTTGCACTTAACGGTGAAGAGCCCAGCTCCACGATGTTGTTTCCCTGACAACCAGAAAATAGAAGGCAATGAAAATGGGAGATGGGAGTTGACTTTTGGAAGATGTCATTATCTGTGTCTTTTAAAGTAGAAACTGGTGTGTAATCTCTGGAGGCTTATTTGAGCAATGTGGCTTTTGTCATCCTAAACTGCATCTTAACAATTTCTTCATTGTTTCCCATTTTCATTTCCTTTTTTTTTTTGTTTTTTGTTATTTCCTGGTGAAGAAGGTAAGTGATAACTTGGTTTTCTTCGGTGAAATGTATCTCTCTTGTGATCTAAATGCTAGGTCTCTTAGAAGTAGAAAAGAGAAATTTTAGGCTCTAGACAAAGGGTCTTACTAAGTCCTACTCTTGTATTAATAAACTGTACTACTTCAGAAATTTAAGGGCTGTTCTGCTCGTACTTGGACTTGTGGCCTGCAATTCTGTCTCACTGGCACTGTTAACTAGATCTCACTAGCTGATGGAACTGCTGTTCTACCAGAAGATGATAAGACTGGAATATAACCCAGTCAATGTGCATCAGAAATCCATGCTACATGTCCTCTAAGATCACTAAGACATAGAAGTGGATAATATCTGAAATCTTGGTCCCCAACCTACTACAGCACAGGGTAGAAAAAATACACCATGGGTCGAGCGCAGGAGATGCATTAGATCAAGGCAATTAATAAAAGCAGAGCCAAAAAAAGTCTGCGATAAATTGGTACTAGAGCAAAAGGCAGCAAAAAAAACAAAAAATCGGACAACCAAAATTGTTTAGCAGAAGAAATGGTAGTGAATGTTCTGAGCAGGTCTTAGCCTTTTGGCGTGGTGTTGGGGGTTGCACCTCTTTGGCAAGGGCTGGTTTTGCAGATGTGCTGCGGCTCTGTGGTGGAATTGAGTGGGAATCTCAGCAACCTCTTCCCAGAAGCAACTCATTCAGAAAGCTGGCAGTGACCCAGAAACAGTACCCAGTGTAGAGGTTCTTCTGGGGAAAGAAACTAGGTGGGGAGGAAAATGAATGCAACCTCGTGTCTTTCATCGTTTTTTTATTGTGTAAAAATAAACTCGACAATTCATGTAGTTTCAGCAATAAAATGGAGGGAAAAGCATGACGAACTAGTAGAAACAGTGCATTGTAAGAACTGCTGATGTGTTCTCTGGATGTCAGATATAACAATAACTCTTTCAAAATCCAATAAAGACTAATAGCAAGAAATAGGAAAATATACAGCTTTGGTTAACAGAATGATAACTCAAGAAACATACTGTCTTTCACACTGTACAGTATATACAATTGTAACATTATCCTTTTTTTTTTCTTTATAGGGCAAGTGGCATGCAATTTGGACCGAGTTCATTGACCGTTTCATGATTCCCCCCCCCTTCGCCAGATTATACTGAAGGAGGTGTCTAATAAGATTCATGAGCAGATTGATCTTACAAGGTACAATTTGGCTGGTCAGCTTCAAAGAGCACTGTATAAGGAACGCTGCTGTATGGTGCTATTTAAAAGAAAGCTATTTAGAGGGCTTCTTTTGGTGTGTCTGTTCAGGTGGGCTTTCTTTCCCCTTAGCTCTCTCGCGTAGCTTTTTCAGGTGAGGGGCTGCACGGCCCTCTTCACTCTGGGACAAGCGGCAGCCTTGTGTGAGTGCATCCTTAGCCTTGAGTTGCTTCTCTGCCTATCCAATTGCATATGCATTTGCCACAGCTTTAGAGTTACTCCAAAGGGCTTCACACGTCTTACAATCCTCTCCCTTTTCTTCCCCACGGCCAAGGAAAAATGCCTCGACCACGTTAAGAAAAGGGGAAAGATGATTGAAAAGGCTGAGGGCTGCAATAGAGTTGTACAAACCAGGAAGTCTCTCTTTCTTTCTTTCTTTCTTTCTTTTTTTTTTTTTACAGAAACCATATAAAACATTATATATTTCAAAATAAACTTTCTTGTTCTGTTTATCCTTCCTCTGTAGTTTAAAAGTATTTTTCGAGGGAATACCCGTTTATTTTCAATATATTCTTTTCTAATAAAAATAACCTTTTCTTGATAAGTAAACTTCTTTTTTTATTTTTTAATACAAGAGATCATGAGTGCGTGTGTGTGTGTGTGTGTTAAACAGAAAGCCTGGACATACCCAACAATAGATACACTTTCAAGGGAAGGTGAAATGATAGTTCAACTAATCTCACACTTAATCTGTGACTTTAAGCCTTCTTTGCAAGTAGGCTCCTTAGATGCAAATAGGACTGACTTTTAATTATGCATGTTTGGAATCAAATGGCAGAAGGAGGCGGATTCACTGACTGCCTAAATAGAGGACACCTCATTCCGGGGGTCCGTACGCGCAAAACCATGGCGGCGTTTTTGCCAGCGAAAACCCTCCCTAGGAATGTGGTGAAATTGTCAAGACAATATTTCAGGCAAACACGCGTGCTGCTTGTTTAGTGCTCATTTTGCTTGTATAAAAGGACATCACCTGAGAGAGGCATGAATTATTCAGTGCAAGAGGGAACATCAATTGTATTAAGCAGTAGCCTTGGTTTGGGGCAGGGTGGGTCTACTATCTAGTCCATGTCCAGGAAAGCAACGTTGATGCTGAACGTCTCTTTCCCGGGAAACCTGGCATGGAAGAGGCCACCCCAAAGTGACGCTAAAGGGACCACCCCAAGGACATGCACTTCGGGAAATATTGGTTAGTCTGATCCAAAAGCACAGTGTTCATTGAACAGCAGAAGGGCATAAACAGTACCTGTTCAGAATCACTCCCGTGCTGAATGGAGAACGCTAACATCCCAAAACATTTGGGGTAAGAGCATGCTTGAAAGAAACAGTCCCCATTGATTTGAATGTTAACAAGTTCATTGCTCGTCTTTTAGGTGGTTGGTGTTTTTCTTTTTTTAAGGTCATGCTTTTATCAGGGGGAAGAACACGGCATGAATAACTGCCTTTTCTCCAGCCACACCTGATCTCTACTAATGTGCTTGAATGATTTGTTTTTAAAGCATGGACTATTGCTTGGCAAACGCCCCCACAGCTCTGCAGTAGCCCATGCAAGGAGGCAAGCATTAGATCCAGGAAACACAATTGAGGCTCCTACTGAAACATGCAAGAAATGGCACTGCACCCCTTGTCTCCCTAGAAGCCTGCGGAAATCTAGGAGTACCATAAATGGGACCCAAAGCAAGGAACACCACTGAATTGCAACTAGTTGCCACTGAAGATGTGTGTGTCTCTGTGTGTGTGTGTGCATGCGCGCAGGGGAAGTAGCTTCGTCTAAACAAAGCACAATCCTCACAGGAGAAGACAACCAAGATGCCTTCCTAGTCTTAGGTCCTTTTCAAGATACCCTTAATACTGTGGATTTTACAACAGAAATGCACTTTGTCTCCTTCACAAAAGTTTGCGAAGAATCTACTCTTACATTCAGGCCAGGATTCCTTGTATGCTTCAAAAGTACAGCACAGGGTTAGTTCCAAACAGATTCATGAAATGGCTACACAGCCATTCCCTCCTCCATCCTCTGGATCTATGGAGCAAAAACAAGACTGGCCCTTCGCTCGGCTTCTTAGCTCTATTGGCTGAAATGTGTCCTTCCCACCATTCCCTTTCCACCTCTCAAAAAGGAAACCCTTTGAACAAATTAACACAGCATCTGACACAGGGCCCTTTAGGGAAAAGTCCAAGCAAGGCTCATTGTACTAGGCAATCCTGCCCCCTGCAATGATGCCCCATTTATACTGATAAAAACAAAATTCTCAGTTCGCAAGTATGGCCATGGAAGTCAGAAGGTAATCACATACTTTGGATCTGACTCCTGTTCCTCCCCGCCCCTCCCTCCCTCCTCCCCCCCCACAACAAGCCCTTCAGGTTTATGGCTCTTAGAGTAAAGGAGGTTAAGCAAGGGTGTGGAATGTCTCAAAGGGGTGGGAAAATGATCCCATCTCTCAGTCAAGTCTTCCATTAGAGGTCCAAGATGCATTGTTTTTGGAGGGGAAGAGTTGGCTATGAAATTGAGAAGGGAAGGTCAACCCAGGAAGGGGTTTGGGAATTCACTGCCATCTTCAGGCCACAGAGCTTTGGAAGAAACAGTAGCTAATGTCTCTGGGATGATGGCTCTCTCTAGACTTCACATAAGCTTGATGGCTAACAGAGGCAGATCCTTTAGGCTCTAAGCAAAATAAAGGCAGTGTAGGAAAGCAGGCTGTTTTACAGCTGCTCTGGCATGGATAAGCAACAGCTGCTCCTACATATTATCCCAGACCTGGACAAGCCATCCAGGATCCTCAGCTTGGCAAGAGTCTTACCTGTACGTTTGAAGGGGCAAAGATGGCTCTGTCCTATTCTGGCTATAACCAGTAGTGAACACCACCAGTGAGGGATAGTAGAGGACCTGATCAATTTAAGAAAAGAAACCATTCCCTCACCTCATCTCCTTATCCAGCCTCCTTATGCACCATTCAAAAGCTTTTGCCATCCCGTTAACTCGGAAAACTAATTGTAAATACAATTTTTAAAAAAACCAATCAATCAATACCTGCCTAGAGGAGAATGGCTGCTTAAAAGACATCGAGTAGAGTAGGAATATATAGAGATAACCTTTAAAAAGTATATGCAAATGAAGACAGATGTGCTGAAAGAGTTGCACCAGCCCAAAGGCACTCAGGCTTCAAACGAAGTTGGCAAGCCAGAAAAATCAGACCATTCATCTCGTGACGTCATAAAGCAGTGGGAGGAAAGCTAGGAACCTTCTCGGGGATTTTTTTTTTTTTGCCAGTTTGCAAAGTTCCTGGTGATCTTAGAATGGTATCAAGAACTCCATTTACATTTCCTAGATTCCTAGTCTTCCCTCCCCACCCCCACAATAAAATACTGGTTCTTCAGGACAAGTAATATGATTTTCGAAAGTGACAGAAAAAAAAAAAAAAGGAAGGCAAGTTGTCTGTAAAACATTCCTGGATGAGAAGAATGTCTGTTCACCCGGGGTGGAGTGGATCTGGGAGAGGGACAGGGAAAGAATGGCAGATTCAGTTGATCTGACGGCAGGCTTCAAATGTCCATTTGGTGGCTCCACCATAAATATCAATGTTAGTCTCAGACCAGGCTATGACACTACCAGGCAGGGCTTTGGTGCTGCAAGTAGCCAAGTTGTAGACCTCCCCCGGGGTGAGCTTTCGGTCCCAGATGTTGAAGTGGGCCAGTTCTCCCACAAATGCCTGGGTGGCATCAAATCCACCACCAAGTGTATCCTTGAATGGAAAAAAAAACAAATGAAGATCAAAGGTTTGAAAAGGTCATTCTCTGCAAACAGGTACAGCATCGTGTACACGAGGTGCTTTTTCCTTCTCCAGAGAACGAATACAGCATCGACCATCTTAAAACCTGGTATAATAAACACTTGAAATGAGCCAGAAAGCTTTTTGGGTAGCAAGGAAAGGTCAGCTAGAATAGACTGCATTAAAGAAGCTCAATAGGAAATTGAATAAAGACAAGAATATTCAGTCACTGAAGTGCATTTTCTGTAGAATATATTTTCAAAACTAGAAGCTTTGGTTACAAGTTCTAATATTGCTGGTGTGCCTCGAAGAATGAAGATTGTTCTCAAGAAGACCCATCCAATTGCTATTTCTTTGCTTAGTAATCAGCTACAAGAATTGCTTTTTCAATGCCCAGATTTTTAAATAGCTATAGATTGAATTGTTATTCTTTCACACTATCTCTAATTGGCTATATTTATGTTTGTTCTTTCTGCCATAATTTCATTCTGCTATGTAATAATGTGTATCAATATTTCTAAACCAATTTCGAAAACTTTTAAACTTATATGTATCCACATCTGAAGAAAGTTTGTTTTATAAATAAGGAGAGGTAGTGGTGAGGAGATCAAGAAACAATAATTGAATTCATGATTTTTTTCCCCCCATGAAATAGTTACCACGTCCTTCTATCTCTGGCTACACAGTTTCTTCAGGTGGATGAGTAGCATTGTTAAGGAGAATTTATCCATGTTATTTGGATACTAAGATAAGGAAAACAGCTGCCTGCTTTTACGGAGTGGGAGGGGAAGAATCTGAGATGGCTTGGGATGAGTAATTACATGGAAATATTCAGGTCAGTCTGAATCTATGATCTGATGACCAGAACTCCCCAAACATAGTACTGTCATAAAGCAGAGGTGACACATTGACACTTTTGTGTAAATCCCTCTTTCCCTACCTAATACCCTCAAAATATATTGGAACTGCAACACACAGGTAGTTGAGAAATGAATGATTACAACTGAACGTATCCCAAAAGTACAAGTTAGCAAACACTGGTACAGATTACTGGTTAGTAGTTTTGGTGCCTAAATCTTATTGCAGAAGAAATCTTGAAAATGTTATTTGTGCAGTGAAAGATCTATACTAATGTATTTTATAATATGCAGTTGTATGTAGAGATGTGTCACTAGAGCTTAAATAGGTGTCACAAAAAGAAATGGATTAATCTTCTTTAACTCCTACGCATTCTGGACTCCTCTCCATTTAAGCATTTTTCCTACTGTCCCACCAGTCCACCAACCCTAATTTCTTTTCTGCTATTATTTTGAACAAATTAAATTCTACCATCTTTAATATTGGGGAACAAAGCTTGGAAATTCTAGCACAAGTCTGGGAAATCTATTCATATCTAACCAATTAAATGCTGAAACTCATGGCAACTTTGCTGCAGGAAACTTTATAATGTATGAACAAAGCATGCTTTGGCTGTGAGGTATGTTGATATGATCAGGGTCATGTTAGCACCAGGAGCCTATGACTAGTATTATCAGAGCTAAAACAGAATAACACAAAGCCCTCCAGTGCCCACTGATTTCAGTACACACACGCGTACACAATCTGGAATTGAACAGGATCCTGTATCAGCTTGGAACAATTCAGAAGGGCAAATCCAGAGTACTGAATGCAATTAAGACCAGAAGTGGATGTTTTTCTCCATTTCTAACGCTTAGCACCTTCTTCACCAGTCTTTATATGAAATGACAGCAAATTACTGCAAGGATGAGCTGACCATTATTTGCTGTAGATCACTGGGTGATCTGCAGTAGATGGACATGGATTTTTTTTTTTTTAAACAGCAGTAACTGTAACTCTCCCTCCACTGAAGCGTATTGCAGAAATGAAAAATATGTGGAGGGTGGTTAGGAGGGATAGCCAGGAGTCTTTTTGTATGTGTATTAGAAGATTGTGAATGACATTCAGTTCTGTCACATTCTTTAATTATGTGTGTTGCACATGGTCCCAATTGGTGGATCTCAAGATTCTAGTTCTAAAAGCCCACAAGTCCGACTTCTGCTTATCCCTGCTGCAGAGGATGGTCATTTCCTGTCATCACTGCACAACCTTACCTGTTCCTGCCCCAACACTAGGACCCCTTGGGGTTTGATCGGGTGATAAGGGGCCAGGTTTTCCCCATTGCCTCGCTGGGTGCCATCCTGATAAGCTTCCCAGACACCATCCCGGGTTGTCCATGCAATGCAGATATGGTGCCATTTCCCATCATTAATGACAAAAGGAAGCTTTGCTACCTGAGGAAAGAAAAATGAAAATTGCTGCAGATATGCATTTCCCCAAATATATTGTGCACTGTATTGGAGATCTGGTTGCTGTTGTATTTACTAATAAGATGGGAACGTTGTCAAATCTCCATAGTAGCCATGGGACATTTTGATCTCCATTTATATTATCTGAAGGATAAGAAAAGTTTGCGATCTAAAGCAAAATGCACTTTTCTGGGATCGATCCTATTGAATTTAATAAGGTTCACTTCTGAGTAACCATGAACAGAATTGCGTTGGAAGTACAGTTTATGAGGATGCTTGTTTTATGTTAGATTTGCAGGTTTAAATACTATGACAATAAGGAAACAGATCTGAAAATATTGTCACGTATTTCTACAATTCTGGAAATCTGAGAAAATGAGAGTTGATTTCTTCAGTATTTAAAACAGAATGCATTTGTTAAGCCTCAGAAGAATGTCTTGCTTGAGTTGGAATATATCTTGATAAATTTGGGGAGGCACAGTGTAATTGAAAGGATGAAACGAACAAGCTGGTCATATTATGAAAATATGCAAGTTTTCACTAAAGTTAGAAGTTCTCCTTCTTTGAAAAATTTCTTTAAAAATTACATTGTGTACAATAGCCCTTCTTTAAATGTTGGTCAAATCAAATGGTTTAATTCAGAATCATATAAAAAGCTAGATTTATTTTACTTGCTTTAGAGAATACATTGAAACTTGAAGTTTTTTTTAAAAGACTCATCTTGTGTTCTTACTTTAAAAATAGAACTGTGTTTTAATACCAGCACTTATGGTAATTATTTAGCACCAAAGATTTGCAAACACATTCTTCATGTCCAAATGATATTTGGAGAACAAATGCAAAGTTTTCATTGTTTAGCTACACATTTAATGAGTAATTTGCCTCCTTTAATTTTTCATTTATTAATATATGCATATTTCTTCAATAAAAGAATGACACTTACCTTGTCATTGATAAGAATCTCCATAGGATTATTACCCCATTCAATAAGTACCAACTCATTGGCTTGTCCAGGTACTGCATAAGAGAAAGGTGTGCCTACACCTGGAGAGGCATTTGATTTTATCCACATACAAATTGTAAATGCATACATCTCTGGCAAGCTTTTCTTCACTTTTGCGTACATGTAATTGGTTCTCAAAGGGAAGGTCAGCTGAAATTTATCTGTTGGCCTATTATCTTTCTGACCTGGAGGAAGATAAGAAAGGATGTTTGCTCTGTGTTTGCAGAGTTACTAAGGCTATAATGCTACATTCATTTATCAGGAAGCAAGTTTAATGAGACTAATTTCTGACTAGACATGCACAGTATTACGGATTGTTCTACTGAGGCAGTGCCAAAAATGGAATGAAACTTTGTAGGATCACTTCTCAGTATCAATGCTAGCACATAGACCTGAACAGTTTATCTTAGAATTTATTTATTTTCTTTCTTCTTTCTTTCTTTCTTTCTTTCTTTCTTTCTTTCTTTCTTTCTTTCTTTCTTTCTTTCTTTCTTTCTTTCTTTCTTTCTTTCTTTCTTTCTTTCTTTCTTTCTCATTATATAATGAGCCTTAAGATGGCAGTATTCAAATCCCTCCAACACATTTCAGCACAGTAATCCTAATCACATGGACAGCAGTTAGAGAAAAGGCTCTTTTTCTCATTTCTCTCTTTTTACTCTTAATGACTTTTTATATCTCTATCTCTGTGTGTGTGTGTGTGTGTGTGTGTGTGTGTGTGTATACACACACACACACACACACACACACACACACACACACACACACACACAGTAGGAGCAAGGAATGTAAATGGATGCAGTGATTTTACTGGAATATTAAGGAAAAAAAATACTCTTTCTTGTTCTAGGTCACTTAGAGGATAGAACTCAATCTATATAAATCAGTTATATTAAGAAGTGCATTGGGTACTATCTGCTAAGACACTTCACCAGTGAATAGTATTTTTTTCCAACATGGGCCAATATTATTTTAGACAAATTATATAGAACCTATTTATTGCCCTTCCCAATTGCATAAACTCACGATTCACCCCAGAATAGTAACTGCCGCCACTAAGGAATGTAAATTACAGTGAAGTATGTGTGTGTATGTATGTGTGTGTTAGGAAGGACATACAGGAGCCACTCTCCTTCCTCCAAGTGGGTCACTATTCAGAAAAAAAGCCCTACACCTATTTCAATCCAGGTTGCTTTACCTTTCTCTAAGTCAGTGATCCTTTGGTGAAGGGAAGTTAAGGTGCTTTCTATTTTCCCTCTTTCTTCAGATTCATTCTTGGAGTTGTACTTTCCTTCTTCCAGGCTGTTAATTCGGGAGAGCACTTGCTTTTCTAAATCATCAATGTTGTTCTGAAGTATATCCTTCAAGGAATTGGTTTGGCTCGAAGAATTCATCCTACTGAATTGCTGTGCAAGGTTGGGGGAGAAGCAAAGAGAGTAAGTGGCTTGGGGAAAACCAAATTAACACCATAGCATTATTTTTCCAGAGACTCGTTCTGAGGCTCACTACTCTGACACAGCTAAACTCATTCAGAGCTTACCAAGTGAAAGAGCAGTGCTGTATTAAAAAGGAACAAGTCAATCTGTTAAAGAACTGAGCGATGGAGAACATTTTGAATGGGATGGCGAATGTTTTGCCTCCGATGTAGGGCAAAGCTGCACCATTAAAACAACACGGAAGTCAGCAAAGACTGGATAACTCACAGCGAACTCTGAAGTATCTGCTTGCCTAGATTTAAGAAATAACAGAAAGGAGAAAGTTGTACCTCCAAGTTTTCTAGCCTTATTTTGAGCGACTGCAAAGTTTGCCCAAGTTGGCTCAATGTTTCAGCAGCTGGAGTCCGGGAGAGATCTCCCATCGTGTTTTTGGAAGAGCCGGTCTGCTTTCTGTTGGAGCCCCCACCCGTTTTAGATTCACCAGGGCCTGCTTCTAGAGTGCTTTGGCTCTCACACCTGCCCAGTTTCGTGGTCAGTTCCCTAATGGTTTCTTTCTGATTCATAATGGTCTCTTTCTGTTGGAGCACCGTTTCCCGGAGCTGTAGCACTGTGGTCTTCATATCCTCGGTGCTACCGCCGCTCTGCATAGAAGAGGTACACATGTCCATATCCACCGGCACCGAGGTGCAGATAAACCGAGTCTGTCCAAAATTCTGGGCGCATCCTTTTAAGTAGAAAAGGGAGACCAACACCAAGCTGCAGCGGACCGCGGCAAACATGACCGGAGCAAAGATCCCAAGCAACGCGGAGCTCCGGAAAAAAACGGCAAAAGGAGTTTCAGCACCATGGAACTATCCACCGAACTGCTGAGCCGATTGCGGTACGCGGGCTGCTTTTATAGAGGGCGGGAGGGGCTAAAACGCCACTGACGTCATAATAGGGTGGAATCCCTGTTTAATTGCTCGATGCCCATCGAGTTTCCTGCTTCAGGAGGTCTAAGTCCAAATAGAGGGACACTGAGCAGGTCTGGTGACTGCACGTACTTGCTGCTTTCCTTCTTGCGATGAATGGAACGGCGCGCAGGGACAACCTGCGGGGGAGGGGAGGGGAGGGGGCGCGGCCTGCGCACGCAGGAAAGGACCGGCG
The DNA here is from genome assembly GCA_003457575.1 of Thermophis baileyi. Classification (NCBI taxonomy): domain Eukaryota; kingdom Metazoa; phylum Chordata; class Lepidosauria; order Squamata; family Dipsadidae; genus Thermophis; species Thermophis baileyi. The sequence goes on from QLTV01003388.1 coordinate 4,515,884, forward strand.
CCCGGTCGGATGCGTAAGGCGTGCGCCTGTGCGGCAGAGCAGGTTCTCTTCGGACGGTGGGAAATTGCTATTGCGGATCGCGTGCTCGAGTGGTGTGTTTTTGTGTTTGTGTGTGTGTGTGTGTGTGTGTTTGTTTTAAACACAGAAGCGGATCTGCCGTGGGTTCCCGAAAATCCTCTCCAACAATTCTCAGAAAGTGGCCACTGTGAAGTTCCTCGGGCAAAACGTAGCGGCTGTCTGGAATTGGAGGGTTATGTTGTGAACGCATGAGGCAGGTGCGCTGGGTATCCGCCTAGGTGCAACTTTCCCGCGTGAAATCGCAACAATCGCGGTCTACGCGTGCTTGTGTTCAAGAAGGGAATGCTAGGGTGTAAAATGCAGGCGGGCTATCATCAGGACGGTCTTGTTTCGAACATAATTTGGGATCGCAGGACACCTTCCCCCCCACCCGTAATCCAGGACCCCCCCCCGTAGGACCGTCTGGAGGTACAGGGGACCGCTCATTTGTAGTGTGTGTGCAACCCAGTCGAACAGAAAACTTGTGTCTTTCGGGGGACTGCGGAGCATAACTTTTCTCCCCGTGTGCCACTTTGGCTTGCTACTGTACTCCGTTTGACAAGAGGACGCCAGATTTGAAACGAGTCCATTCTAGGAGGGCAAAGGAAGAGCGTGAGGCCGATGTAAAATAGTAAGAGCGAGGTGATGAGAGCGAGAGCCCGAGGTTTAGGCAAACTAAGCAGAGAAGCGCAGCTTTACTAACCCGAAATCTCTCTCCGCTTCTTCACCTGCCCATTGAGAGAGAGAGAGAGAGAGAGAGAGAGAGAGAGAGAGAGAGAGAGAGAGAGAGCTAAACGCCTAACGATGGGTGGGTGGGTGGGTGAGAGACAGACAGGCAGACAGACAGATGATACAGCTAAAGAGAGAAACGGAGGGATGGATAGGTAGCAGGTGTGGGTTCTNTTGAGAGAGAGAGATAGAGAGAGAGAGAGAGAGAGAGAGAGAGAGAGAGAGAGGCCAACGCGCCTAACTATAATTATAATTTTCGTCCTCTTTTCCAATTCCTTTTCCCCCGGGGACACCCAAGAAAGCTTTCATTTTGGCTCGCGGCGGCGGGGATTGTTGCCTCTCCACATGGAACCGGACGGATGGAGGAAAGCCGAAAGAGCGCAGTTTGGCCCAAAATGAAACTTGCCCGGGGCCGATCTTCGGTCGCTCTTCTCCGTGATAAAAGCAGAATGGCTCCGTTGGCGCCGGCCTGGGTTTGGTAGTGGAAAGCTGCGCTTGGGAGTCCCCTCCTGCCCTCGCCCCCGCTCTTCTTTCCCGAGCGGAAACGGGAGAGAGGAGGAGGGCGGGATGTCCGCATCGTCTACTGGAACGAGAAGGACGGGATATTTGTGTAGACTCTTCCCTCCACCGTCACCACTACCACCCCGCACCCTTTCCCCGCCCTTTCCAACCCGGGGCGATTCGCTGCTAGGAAAATAACTTTCCCGCGACCCCCGCCCGCCCCGCGGGAAGCGCTGTCAGCGGAAGGGACCCATTCCCTCTCCTTCTGCCTCCTGGCATCAGCTCGCCTCGCCTTTCTGGACTTGGCAGAGCACCCGACCCCCTTCCCGCGCGCGGACGGCCTCCAGGCTCCTCCGAGGCTCCTCTTCCAGGCTGCCAGCCACGGCCCTTCTCTTCTGCCGGGACCGACGTTTGGTCGGCCAGGCGGGCGCGACATCCTACGACGGGGCTGGGAGAAGAGCGCCCTGCGCGGACAGCAAAGCTCAGCTCTCCCTGAATAACAACCCGGACAGAGACCGCGCGGGGTGGGGGGGGGGCGTGGGGGGGGATTAGGATTTGAAGGCACGATTCATACTCTGGGATGTATCCTGAATCGAGCTATTGAGAAGCACCGCGCTTTTAACACCCTTCGTTTTTTGATAATCGTGAGGATGAGGGCGGGGAGGATAGTGATTCTGAATGCTTCTGAGGAGGGATCAGAAGAGAGATTTTGTTTTTCCCCAGCCGTCCTTAAACCGTCCCCTGATACAGTTACAATGGAGCGCTGGCAGCACCGAATAATGCCAACAATATCCTCAAAATATCTCGTCAATCTCTTGGGTTGATTCCCCATCAAAGCTTGTGGTTTGTCCTTCTCCTACTCCAGAGTAGTCCTACTAGGTTTATGACAGTGGGAAAGTAGGTCACTGTCGCAGCTAGCCTTTTTGGGCTTTGTTAGCTAAAAAGATACCTTCAGCCCCACCTCCCACCTCATGCATGGATGGGCTTCTGGGTCATCTTAACCGAGATGAGATCGTCCACCTGTCACTCTCTAGGAATAGAGGACTCCAGTCTGTCCTACATATTTTCTCCCCCCTCCCCCCTCCTCTTTCTCTTTTCCTAGAGCAACCAAATCAGGGCTGCAAACATCTGCTCATGAAACAGCAGCAACGTTTCTACATTTCTTGGCTGCCATCTAACGGTTGCCTGGATTTATGTAGCTCCACTTTTTCACTGGCAATGGGCAAAAGTACATATTTGTGTTTTTCAAGTCTATTCTCTCCTTGGAAATTTTTCAGTGGATTTGAGTGAGCAGAGCAGAGAATGACAAGACAGTGTAGAGCAGGTGTGAGCAACTATGCCGCCTTTATGACCTGTGGACTTCAACTCCCAGAATTCCTGAGCCAGCCATGCTCAGGAAAGGGGCCATTACTGCCCACCCACCAGTCTAGAGTCATTTCTTACATCCGGGGCTTCATCTGAAGAAACACAATTTAGTTCCTGTTGGGCTTTCTGTTTGATTTCCATCATTCATTCTTCATCTCCTCTATGCTTGTGAAAGAAGGGACAGAAAGATGGGGAATGGGTACATTATGCAAACACTCAAGGATAGTGGTTGAGTAAGGCTGCCTGAATATTTCAGTACTTGTGCAGTGCTCTACCTGACCTCATTCAGAAAATTTAGGAACTGCTGAGTTGGATCCTCAGGCCTATAATGCACTTTTGGGTGGACTTCCTTTCCATTCTTCAACATTGGAAAGCTGTGCTTTCTTCTTTTTTCCCTAATACTTCCCTCTCTCTGAAGGCAGTGTTCTTCCCATCTATTCCCCTGCAATACTTTTCTTCTGTTTTGAAAACTTTAGATCCAAATGTAGCAACTAATCTCAAGGTTGGGGTGTTTCCTGGGGTTAAGGTTAGGGTGTTTGGTTCCTTAAGGGGAATGCCAAGGAAAAGTGCCATATCCTTCTAAAGAAGAGTGCCAGCCTTAGGCACTAACCAGGAGTGGCTTCACTGAGCACCTCTTAAGGGGGAGCTGAAACTGGTGTCCCTGATGAGGGGAGACAATACCGGCAGCAGCAAAAGCTGTCATCGAGGGAGCTGCAAAGCCAGAAAGCAGAAAACGGAACCCTCCCTCCCTCCAAATGCACATGTTCTGGGCCAGGAGCCAGCAGGTCCTAGTGCTCTCTTGGAGCTCTCTCCCTGCCTGTGATTCATTGTCTTAACAATCTGGAAGAGGATGTTACACTCTGCAAGGCACCCAGGGACAAATGAAGGAGACTCTGATGGTGTTTCAGGCTGATGCACACACAGACGGTAAATGTAACTGGTAGGAATCCACACGTATTCATGGAAAAGAACTACTGCTATTTGGGGAGAAAGCAAATTGCTCCTTGTTTACACCAGCATTTCTTCAATTGGTGCTCTTTAGATAGTTGGGCTATAACTCCAGAAGTAAAAAGTAACCAAAGGTCATGTGCAGATCTGCATATTGGGGAAACAAAACAACCACTTCATAAACGCATGGCATAACATAGGAGAACAAATCCATCAGGACAAGGTTCAGCAGTCCATCTGCATTTAAAAAACAAAGGCCATTCTTTTGAAGACAGCAAAGTCCACATTTTGGACAGAGAAGACCGCTGGTTTGAAAGAGGGGTCAAAGAGGCCATCTACAGTATGTCAAAATTGAACAGCCCCCTCTCCACAGAGGGGGAGGGATACATCATGTACTCTACAATACAGTCCTTTCAATAGTTCCAGGCTCCACACCCATTTGCACTCTCAGGTGACCCTGATGACACAGATAAACCTCCCTCCAGGTGGCCTCAATTCACTAAAAGAATGCAAATGACCAGCTGTCTGCAAAGGGTATAAATCCTTCCATTCCCCTCCATCCAGTCAGAGCTGAAGAAGCTTCTTGGGTGAGAAGCGAAACACTTTCAAAGAAAAACAAAAAGTCCAGTTGCCTCTTGAAAAAGCACCTTTGGGACAAGTAACCAAAGGTTGCATCTGGAAGCTGCCCAGTAAAGAACATGAGATTAAAGGATGAAACACTCAAGAAATCCAGGGTTGTTGACAAATTCAGGGGTTCTTAGAGCAGAAACAAAGGAGTGTATCTCTTTGACTTGCATGAGGATGAATTATGTAATACACATTTCCCTGCAAGCACATTAACTCAAGATAATTCTTCTATATAATTAGTTCATATAGAAATAATTCCTTTCAATATGAACAAGCTAGAACCTGCTTGTTCATATAGAAAGGAATCAATGTCTCAGGGCAGCAACATTTCCCTTCACCACCAAGAACAGATTTATGGATGACATGTTGACACAAATGAACGCAAATATACAGTACATGTCCCAGGATAATGTTGCAGGATCCAATCTGGGTTGGTCACTGGAACCAGAGGTTTAGTCTTCTGAGCTTTTGGACTCATGCTGGAGCCCATCTTCAGGGAACTTCTCTCTAGCAGATGTGTGCTTTGGGCTATTCTGTGTATGGTGTTTATATGGTGTCTTGTGTGTGGCTTTTGAGTTGCTGACTGGGGTGTTAATGGCTGGCTATTAAGTCATTGGCTGTTGTTTTCTTGTGTTGCCAAGCCCTCACCTCCTAAGTACTTGATAAGCTAGTGGTAAATCAGCACTCCTGTGACTGATGAAGGGTCCATTTCCCAGGCTTCAATCTCTTCCCTGGCTGTTTTTGTGCCTGCTCACCCAACAATCTGAGTAGCTGCAAAAATTGAATGTATTGAATTATGTTGACGCTTTAAGAAATACGCATTATTTTTAAAAGAAGAAACAGAGAAGGCCTGTGGACTTTCAGATATTACTGAACCATGATTCCTAGCAGCTGTAGCCAGCATGGCCCGTAAGAGTGGAGAGAGTTTTAATTCAGCAATACAGACAGCCACAGAATCCCTACCCGTGTCTAAGGGCTCCATGAAGAAGAGTACCTTCTGGATATTATATTGAGCAGGAAAAGACTCATACAGCAAAGAAAAGAAACATGTCCCAGAATGAGATGCTCACAATGATACATATGGAGCTGACACTGTGATGACATGTCTCTCCAATTTTGTTTTTTTTTCATTCAACTATTTGTACACTCCATAGGCTATGTATGACTTTACTGTATGAATGTGAAGTCTTTCTCCACATGCAGGGGTGAAATCCAGCAGGTTCTGACAGGTTCTGGAGAACCGGTAGCGGAAATTTTGAGTAGTTCGGAGAACCGGTAGTGGAAATTTTGAGTAGTTCAGAGAACCAGCAAATACCACCTCTGGCTGGCCCCAGAGTGGGGTGGGAATGGAGATTTTGCAATATCCTTTCCCTGGAGTAGGGTGGGAATGGAGATTTTGCAGTATCCTTCCCTGCCACGCCTACCAAGCCACACCACGCCCACCAAGCCACGCCCACAGAACCGGTAGTAAAAAAAAATGGATTTCACCACTGTCCACATGATGTAAGCTAGAAGCAAGAGGAAAAATGCTGAAGGCCCAACTGGTTTATATAAAATGCACTTTTTCAGTCTTGGAAGCCTCCCATGATTCCCTACCAGCAACACTATGGATGATACTACTAGAGATTACAGCACATCTGAAGGACATTTGACTAGAGGAGGCTGGAGACAATGAAGTATTTAGGTGTCTTGCAGGCTTGCAGTTTCTGTCTACCCCCCACTGTTCCTCTTCGTACTCTTATCCTTGCTCTCTCAATAACCGGGTTTGCAAAACATTGTAGAGTATGGCTCTACAATGGATTCATATTTCTATACTTTACCCATCCCCAAGTATAGAAGAGTCTTCTCCTTAGCCCGTTTTAATGTTTTGCCCTCAGCACTACTCGATGGACAATTCAAGAGGCGCCCACTCAGTGAGCGATTATGCCCTTGTGTTAGGGCTGAGGTTGAAACTGTGGAGCATGTCCTATTACACTGCCCTATGTATAATACAGCAAGATCCAAATTATTGCCTTTTCTTAGAATCGATCCCTTTGGCCCTAATGCTGGTAATCTGGTTCTCTATTGTCTAGGGGATGATTTACCCTATATTACTTCACAGGTTTCTAAATTTTTGTTAAGAGCTGTAACTATCAGGGGAGAATGTTGTTATTCCCTTTAGCCAAGGCTTTTGGTGCTAATTGTTGTTGTATTTGTATTTTGGTCTGTGACTGTAAATAAATTTCATTCATTCATTGTAGAGTAAAATGAGAATGGTTGTGGTGTCTTGATGTTCTCTGAACTTGATTGTTTGCTTGCAGGCATTTTGTTACCAGACTGGGTAATGAAGAGACTCCACAGTTCAATCCTGAGCTACATATATTGTATTTTATTGAGATTGACTAGTTTCTGGAACTAAAGAGATCCAGTTTGTACTGGTTAAAGCATTGGGCTAGAAACCGGGAGACCTTGAATTGTAATCTCTCCTTAGACACAAAGCCAGATGGCTGACCTTGGGCCAACGACTTCTCTCTCAGCCCTAGGAAGGAGGCAAGGGCAAACCTCTCCTGAAATCTTGCCAAGAAAACTGCAGGGATCCATCCAGGCAGTTGCCAAGAGTCAACATTGACTTGAATGTAAACCCCCCCCCCAAAAAAACCCATTTCTGGAACAGTGTTTTGTATTTACCCACTAAGCAATAGTTAAATTAAGCATGATTTTGGGTTGCATGTGACATAGTACAGAGAGTTCTCTCTTGAAGACCAAAAAAAAAAAAAAAGGCATAGCAACACAACAAGATTTCTTAATTATGGAGTGTACCATCATTTATCCCTTTCCCTATTATTATTACATTATTATTTCTTTTATTCATTAAACATGAAACTCAGTCAACTGGACATTTAAAAATGTGTCACAAATACTATTGACTGGTGCTAATGGCTGATACGGGTTGCTGCAAGCATCCTAGGTTGTTGTTGTTGCTATTTTTTATTATTATTATTATTATTGTTATTGTTATTATTATTATGATTATTATGATTATGATTATGATTATGATTATGATTATGATTATGATTATGATTATTATTATTATTATTATTATTATTATTATTATTATTATTATTATTATTATTATTAAGTCAGCCAGATGTTCAGACTGAGTTTGGCATTTTTGTCTACCTATCGAGTCCTTACCAAGGACCTGGGATAGGCAAATCTGGATGTTTGACGGTATTACAGATATTGTCACAGGATGGAAGCAGTTCCAAGTAAAGCCGCCTTCTGCAATTGACTGATGGCAAATTTGTCAATGCCTATGGTGTCCAAGTGGTGCTCCAGTTGTTTTAGGACTGCACCCAAGGCGCCTATTACTATTGGTACTACCCTTGCTTGCCTTTGCCATAGTCATTCTATTTCTATTTGTAGGTCTTTGTATTTTGTTATCTTCTCCAGTTCTTTCTCTTCTATTCTGCTGTCTCCAGGCACTGCCACATCCACTATCCAGACTTTTTTGTCTTTCTTATCAACAACTATTAAGTCCGGGGTGTTATGTGGAAGGTGCCTGTCTGTCTGGATCATTATTATTATTATTATTTCTTTTATTCATTAAACATGAAACTCAGTCAACCGAACATTTAAAAGTGTCACAAATACCGCTGACTGGTGCTAATGGTTGATACGGGTTGTTTCCAGCATCCTAAG
>QLTV01003388.1:4533790-4554974 GCA_003457575.1 Thermophis baileyi
GTTAATATAAACAAGCCACAAATCACTGTTTAATGTAATATATGTAATATTGCTTTAAATGCATTGGTGCATTCTGACTGGCAGTAACGGCCATAAGATGGTGCTAGAGAACATGGTTAGCTCTCACTCGCTCTTTCTCTTTCATTGATTCATGACTTCATGTCTGAAAGTAAGCTCTGTGTGTAGCTAGCTAACTATGATAGTAGGGAAAGAATCTTTGCTGATTAAGACAAAGAAAGGCTGGTAAGAAGACTGCTGTACTTCTGAATACTGACTGATAGAACGTGTATGATTCGGACTGTTATTTGGACTGTGCTATTTCTTTAAGTAAACTACTTTTATACACTTTAATGTATCTGTGTATTGACTGAACCATTACTCATATCTACTGCAACATTACGGTTCACTGTGCAAGCCTTAAGAAGCAGAGGTTACTCTGCACAATTCCTTAACACCACCTACACCTGCAGCCTTATCATTTTTCAACATTCTTACAGCATTTATTATTTTCTTTTCATCAATTTTTCCTGTAAAATAATATCTACAACATTTCTATCAATTCTATTCTTTGATATATCACTAGCATTTCCATATATATCTTTAAAATATTCCTTCTAGTATTCCTTAATTTTAGTTTTACTCCAGATAATTTCATAACTCTTACTATTATTTCCATTCACTCTGCCAGAAGCTCATTGTTTAGCCATCTTTAAGCATTTCTGAATCATTTTTTTCCTTCAAGGTTGCTTTGCAGTTTCTCTGCCTCTTTTAATCTCAATTGTTCCCTGCTTCATTTGACTCCATTGTTTGCAACTCTAGTTTTTTCTGTATAAACATTTTTATCTCTATACATACTATTATTCTTATTTTGCTGCAAACTTTCTGTTTGGTGCATTTCCCCCCATCAACTGCCTCTTTCTCTTATCATTCTATTTTCACCCCCTATATTTTTGAGTAGGGCGCTCCCCAGACAAGATAGTAATTGCAGCAGTAAAAGTGAAACTGAAAGCAGGTTGGATGAGGTGAGGCTTTTATTGGGATTCCATGGTCCTCTCTCTATTCCTCCTCGACACTAGAAGTATTGTCTTCTGAGGCCATCTATATATTTTTAAAAAGCCTTTATTCCATTCCAAACAGCTCCAGTATCTTCTCTTTTTTATACACCTATGTTCCATTCGCTCTGAGATTGACTTATCTTCTAATACCTTCCATACAGGACTCATACTTCATTGTCCCATCTTTGTTCATCTTATTCCTACCTATCTATTCATGGAGAATCTAACAGAACATCCCCTCCCCCCCCCCATCCCCGGATCATATCCATTGAGAAAGTATTCCTTTTCCCCCAAACTCACCGTTCTTCCATAATCACTTGGAATATAATATGACTAGTCTATGATTTCCTATTTTTGTACACATCCGTAGCAATCTAAATGACACAGATTCATACTTTCTGAGACACATTTTCATGTTTTCATTCACTTTAAATCTACATCTTCACTTCGCTGCATGTATGTATCCATTTCACTTCACAAGATCATATCATCTTCATTCAGAGTCTTCGGGATTTGAATAAATAATAAAAACATTTATATGCCATCCATCTCACTATACAAAGTGACTGTGAGTGGCTTACAACACATAAAAACATAAACATAAAAAACATTAAAATGAACAAGAATTAGATTAAAAAATAAGAATCAAGAGCCTGAGTGGAACAGAGGTGGGATCTTCTCTATTACTCCACCAAGCACCTTCATTGTAGAGTGACCCCCAAGCCAACCAGAAGAGCCAAGTTTTAAGGCCCTTCTGGAAGTCCAAAATGATGGGGTTGGATCTCACCTCCGACTGCAAGATGTTCCAAAGTATATGATGACACACTTGTCCTCCACACTTGTCCTGTGTCACCCACCAATTCAGAGACTCATGTACTCGTAACCATGCTTGTATTTCTTATATATTCACAATCATGTTTATACTTTGTCTGTAATCATATACACGCTTGACAAAATAAATAAATAAAATAAAATAAATAAATGTCAGTCCCAAAAGATAGCTTGCATTTTCTTATAAAGTTGTACCCGTGGAATAGTACATTAATGCAGAAGATCTCTTTATAATTTTGTGGAGAGGTGTCCCTGTAAGGCAGTGCTGATTTGTAGCAACTCCTTGAAGTAATGCCTGCGGTTTTCTTGGCAAGATTTTTGTAAGTGGTAAGGTGTTGCCTTCTTCTTCCTGGAGCCTAAGAGAAAGTGACTGACACAAGTTCAGCCAGCTGGTTTCATGTCTAAAACAAGACAAGAATTCCTGGTCTCCCGGTTTCCAGCCAGATTTCTTAACCACTACACCAAACCAGCTTTCTCTCTGTATAATAGTCAAAATTTAATCAGTTCTACTTGGCATTCAGAATTGCACACTTATTATTTATATAAATTTCCCATAAGGCTGCTCTCATATGTATATTTACATGCAAGTCTCATTCTCATTTAGTGGAATTGACTTCCAAGTAAATAAGAACAGAACAGCGTGTCTGCACTTATATTAACAGCAACATTAACTTTCCAGAATTTCTATACTTTCACATATAGTTCTTATTCATGTTATACCCCAAACTCCAGGCTATAATTCATTTTTTGGGGGATCTGCAGAGCTCTTTATTGTTTTCAAATATCCAGCTTTCCTCCAAGCCCAGCTGTTGCTGTGTGGAATAAACATTTCCAATGAAACATTCAACAGAAAATGAAGTCTCTGCTATTTCTCTATACAGTCCCTTAACTAATTCCATAATTTTAGTTTTTTGCAAGCATTTTAAGTGAGAAAACATTCTATCTACCATAGTAAATATGGTGCTTAGTATTCAGGAGTAGCAATTCTTGATGCCATAGAACTAATAACCACTGTATCCACTAGTGTAGCGGTGGTGGCAGTGGTAGTAGTTACAGTAGAGTAGTTGAACATTGGTGGCATGACCTTTTTCCCAGACACTTGGAACAATTTATATAGGCATATAATGAAGCTGTACATAGTACCGGTTTCATAAATCTATAAATTATAACAATAGAGCAGAACAGAACAGAACAGAATAACAGAGTTGCAAGGACCTTGGAGGTCTTCTAGTCCAACCTCCTGCTCAGGCAGGAAACCCTATACCATTTCAGGCAAATGGTTGTCCAATCTCTTCTTAAAAATTTCCAGTGTTGGAACATTCACAACATTGATGTGAGCTGCGGTGGTGCAGTGGTCAGAATGCAGTACTGCAGCTAACTCTGCTGACTGCCGGCTGCCGGCTGCCTGCAATTTGGCAGTTCAAATCCCACCAGGCTCAAGGTTGACTCAGCCTTCCATCCTTCCGAGGTCGGTAAAATGAGGACCCAGATTGTTGGGGGCAATATACTGACTCTGTAAACCGCTTAGAGAGGGCTGTAAAGCACTGTGCAGCAGCATATAAGTCTAAGTGCTATTGCTATTGCTATTATTGTACAGACTCTCTTATATTACTGCCTGCTGTTTTGGTACTGTACACAACTTAATAGAAAATAATATATGATTCTGTTATAATATATAGCCTACATGCCTTCAATCCTGTAAATCACAATTGCCTGAAAAGGTTGGTCACCAAGTTGTAATGTGTCACCATCCAGATTTTTACCAGAACTCGCCAGTGTGGATGCTGATGATGGCATTTAATGGCTTTCTGCTTTTCTTTAGACATAGGACAAAGAAAACTAACCAAGGTCTGATTGAAAGAACAGAGATAGCTGTTCTGGAGAAGGAAGCTGCATTAAAAGCACTTCACTATTCAGTCATGGCACTAGAAATTCTGTAAACCCATTAATGCTCAGAACTCTTTCCGGACTCTTGTGTCCATTTGTTTGTTATGCTCTAAGCTAGGGGTATTGACTGTGTGTGCGTCACGTAGCAGGCTTGGCAGCTAAGAAACGGATTGCGAACACAGTAGTAATGGCAAAACAAAATCATTTTTATTTCTCTCAGAAAGAAAAGCCTCAAATCTTTTTTCAGTCCAGGTAGTGGAACACCAATTTTCAGCATCCTTCCAATCACAAGGGCATATATAAATGTACTGCCTTGTCAACACATTCTTCAGCTAAGCGACTTTCAGTTGTAGAACTAAAACATCATGCCTTTGGTTTTTTAATTCCATAGCTTTTGCAAAAAGGTTAAACTAACCTTTCTCATTTCGGTACTGAGACAGTTGCACAAAATCACTTCAGTGCAGGCCTAGCTGAAGTTAGCAATTATTATTTTATTATTATTATTTATTAAATTTGTATGCCGCCCAACTCCCAAGGGACTCTGGGCGGCTCACAACAATATAAAAAACCATTAAAAGAAAACATAATAAAAACAGTTAAAAACAGTTAAAAAACTCATACACGCAATGGTGCTTAGCCCCTTTGGTTTTTAACCATGACTTCTAATACTGTGAAGCCTGAGAACAAAGCAAGAGAAGGGTCCAGTTGACCCTTTTTGGATGGATCCAAAGAGCATTACCATTAGCACTGGATAATCTGTCTTCGTGCTCTGGTATGTATAGGAATTCCTGAAAGCGGAAAGCGGGCACTTACAGTTAACATGTTTATATCCCTCTGTTCTTCTAAGGAGCAAAAGGATAACACATGTGTCAGCTCCAAGCCCAAAGATGTCACTGTGAAATCCAGTCAAGTCCAATTCCTTATTTGCTTATTACCTGATAGACAGAATCTTACCAGATTAGACAGAATCTTACCAGACTAAAGCTATAGTCATCTAACTGAATAGATACATCCTGAGTGATTCTAAGGTTACCCTGAACCTCTTCCTCCCTTCCTATCCAGTTCAGAACTGTGCAGTCTCTTATTTTGGGCTTCTCTCTGAAGCGTACTACCTCTTTTCTGGGAAACTGTGGTGTTCTTGCCAAGATTTCCCTCCCACTCCTTCTCCAGGTGCACATTTTATCACAATATATGAAGTTTACTATACAATCAGCCCTATATCACAGATTAGTCGAATAAAGACTGGCTCTCTGGACCAAGGTCATTTAAAGGGTTTCAATGCTAGCTGAAATCTCAACACAAGTATACCCATTTTGAAATCAACATTCTACCATTTCTTCATTCCGTTATCTTCTCAGGGATAATGTGAAAGAAAGCCAATAAAGGCCCTATTTTTGCCACTTACTGAAAGAACGTGTCAATCCAGTCATTCACAAAAAGATCCACAAGATCTGCAAAGTTGAATCACTGTCACTAAGCATCAGACTTCAGGAAGGAATCTGAAATACCTGTCAGAGACTTCTGTCATTGCTACAATGCAAACAGTCACAAAGGAGGTGATCAATTGTTTCTTCTGTTCCACAAGCATCACACATTGCTCACAGTTCCGAAGAGATTCCAATTTAGTGTGCAATGACCAATAAGAGCCAGGAAAGACTAACCTGCTTCACTCAACCAAGGCAGTAACCTTCCTGGAAAATCACTGAATTAGGACAGAAGGGAGAAACTCTGATGCAGTATGTTCCAACTCTCATTATTTCTGCCATTCATCTCTAATGTCCCCATTTAAGCCCACATTTAATCACCAAAGGAGAGAAAAGAAAAGAAAAGCAAAGCAATATCCACATCCGCAAGACACAAATCTTTCTCCTACTTTTTCATCCCCTAAAATGTTGGGATCCAACAGATACAAATAAAAACCCCTATATCTGCAATTATATGTTCTCAAATCAAATTACATTCACCATATCATTCTTACATTCCACTGCTCTACTAAGTCAGCAATCAACCTTGATGAAGAATCTAACAATATTACCACTCTTTCAATGTAGATATCGTAAATCATTGTAAAGCTAAAAATGCTGCTATTAATTCAGCTGACATAATTGGAAGACAATCCAAGAAATGGAAAATCTTATAAACTCTTAATGGTAAGAACAGAAAGAGCCACATGTTCCTAATGTTGCTTCCCTTGAACCATCAGTAAAAGCTGTATACTATATAGATAAGTCTTCCTGCTACAATTCATATTTATCAATGGGGGTATTCATAACCATGCAGAAAAGAAAGCTGTTTTCCTATAAAGGAGCTGGATACCAATTCAATCACATCTAAACTAAAAACACATTATTTCTGTAATGGAAATACCAGGGGTAAAATCCAGCAGGTTCTGACAGGTTCTGGAGAACTGGTAGTGGAAATTTTGAGTAGGTCGGAGAACCGGCAAATACCACCTCTGGCTGGCCCCAGAGTGGGGAGGGAATGGGGATTTTGCAGTATCCTTCCCCTGGAGTGGGGTGGGAATTGAGATTTTGCAGTATCCTTCCCCTGCCACGCCCACCAAGCCACGCCCACCAAGCCACGCCCACCAAGCCACGCCCACCAAGCCACAGCACACCACGCCCACCAAACCACGCCCACAGAACCGGTAGTAAAAAAAATTGGATTTCCCCACTGGGAAATACCACATAGCACCTCCCTTCCAGAGATAGTAAATTCCCCATTGCCTCTATCTACTTTTATTCCTCAACTTTCTTGATTACTAATAACCCCCTCCTACATGCCAATTAAACAACTTCCTTTTCACACACTCAAACCATTCCTTTCTTACTCCCTGCAAAACACTCAAGAATAGTAACAAAGGTTCTACTAAAGTCTTACACCTTATTTTTTGTTTAGATAATATTTGGTCTATAACTATTAGTCACAGGTTGAATACAGGTAGTCCTTCACTTACAACCATTCATTTAGTGATCTTTTGAAGTTACAATGGCACTGAAAAAAGTGACATATGAACGTTTTTCACATTTACAACCATTGCAATGTCCCTATGATCACATGATCAAAATTTGGATGCTTGGCAACTGGATCATGTTTATGATGGTTGCAGTGTCCCGGGGTCATGTGATCACCTTTTGTGACCTTCCGACAAGCAAAGTAAATAAAATAAATATATAGCAAATATAGCAAATAAAAAAAAAATAAAAAATATATATAGCAAATAAAAAAAAGTCAATGGGCAAGTCAGATTTACTTTGCACCTGTGTTACTAACTTAATAACTGCAGGGATTCACTTAGCAACTGTGGCAAAGAAAGGTTGTAAAATAGGGCAAAACTCACTTAACAACTGCGTCACTGAGCAACAGAAATTTGGGGCTCAATTGTGGTTGTAAGTCAAGGACTACCCGTATGTTTCCAATTATATGTACTTAAAAATTAAAATTGGATTATTAATTTTTATTATAAAAATTAAGCTTTAATTCCTCTGTGCATTTTTGCCACCATCCTAGGACTCATCCACATGTACTACAAACACCAGCAACCTAATGGTTACTTGAGGACAAGAATGCACATAGGCAACCTCCACTTATCTTTATTTCTCTTCATCAAAACTAGTGTTTTCCAATTTCTGCTAATGCAAACTGTACTGCTCCCTGAGCTTGTTTCACTGTAGGCAAATGGCTCTGTTCAAATGGCTACTGTGTTATGGTGGGAATGCTCCATCACCTCTAATTATTTTGTGCTAAGATGCCTGTAGACTTTCCCATGGTAGACCAGTAAAAGACTGGAATTTTTTTTTATTAACATTAGCAAACCAACGAAAGGCTTAACCTCCCTCCTTCCCTCCCTCCTTCCCTCCCTCCCTCCCTCCCTCCCTCTCAGTTTTCCCTTGTAGCCCTTTAATATTTTCTTCCTTTTCCCATTACTCTGATGGTAGGTGAGCCAGATAGAAGTTTTCAGATACCACAAGGGTGATTATGATTACCAGTGGAGGATGGTTATGCAAATAATCCATTCATGGAAACCATATGTCTTCAAGACACCACCCATGGAGTGGAATGGGATTGGTGTTTGTTTCTTGGCACAGGTGGACGGGAGGAAAAAAACTGAGGAATCTACCAGCCAAGGACCATGATAATTGCTGTCCAGACAGAACATCATTATCAAAGAATGAATTGAACAGCATTTTCTTAAGTTGCCTTCATTACAAGCTAGTCAAAGTCTCCCTACTTTCTCTGTTTAATTAAAGCTTCATTCTGTTTTCTCACAGCTAGATCCATTTTTCTATTTTTAATCAATTTAGCTCATTTATCTCCACAGCTGGTAGGAGAATTGAAGGCAAATAATTTATTATTTATATTAAAGAGTGTGCAGCTAACCACACTTCCCTAGGGGATTCCATTTACCACAGGTTGCAAATTTGAATAATGTATTACCTACTCCAATATATAATATTCTGTCAATTAGGAAATCCTGAAACCACCATAAATTTATAATAATTTATTATATAAATTAGTTAGGCTAATTTATTATCGAAACTTTTCATGCAACAGGCCTTTTATAATATACCCCAAAACAGAAAAACTTTACATTACTGTACATTATTTGTTTATTTTTAAATTCAATTTCCAGTTGAATAATATCACCAACATATTTGCTCCAGCTCCCTGGACAAGAGTGACCTTTGCTAAATTGCAAATACTGAAACAAGTTTAAGAACCATCTTTTGGGATCCTCCTTTGGCAGCATTTGTACTCATAGCAACAAGTCCAGGCCCTTCCAAAACCTGAATGACCTGAAGAATGGAGGGAGCTCACTATTATTGTAGTTATTATGGTTCATTGCACAGTCAGCCAGATGTTCAGACTGGATTTGGCATTTTTGTCCACCTAGCAAGTCCTTCCCAAGGACCTGGGAAAGGCAGGTGTGGATGTTTGATAGTGTTAGAGGTATCATTGCAGGATGTAAGCTGTTCGGAGTAAAGCTGCCTTTTGCAATTGACTGATTTTGTCAATGCCAATAGTATTCAAGTGGTGTTCCAGTTGTTTTGGGGTTGCATCCAAGGCTGCTATTATTACTGGTACTATAATTATTATCAAATTTATTTGCTGCCCATCTCCCAGTTCAAGGCAACTCTGAGCTAAGGATCCCTGCTGGTAGAAGGAAGAGAGGGACATTTTATACTAGATTTTCCTTTCCTTGATTTACTGAAACCTCTAAAAAGAAGTAACGTCAGTGAATCTGTAAGAGTTACAGTGTAAACAGGAAGCACAAGGTAATGAAGCAACACCATAGAATCACAAGCATGCTGAATCAATCAATAGCCATGGTGTCAAACTGGTGGCCCGTGGGCTGGATGTGTCACGCACAGGCCACACCCACCCCAGCTCTGCAAAGGGGGGAAACATTGCAATACATCACGTGACGGCAACGTGATGCCACAAGTTTGATACCCATGATCAATAGAATCACAAGCATGCTGAATCAATCAATAATAACCCAATAACTACCATACCAGGGGCACCTCTGCTGGATCTCATGTTCTTATAGGTTGCTACTATAACTTCCAACCAGATCCCTGCCACTGGTTCATTGTGTTACGTACTGACGTAGGAGTACATATTTGCATACTCGCCGCTGATTGGCTTAGTCAGCAGCGGGAAAATTAAACCACTGTCACTGGCCAAGCCGGCTGCAGGGAAACCCTTAAAAGCGGCTTCCCTGCCGCCAGTCTGCACTAGCTCCTGCTAGCCACAATAAAAGGTGCTGAACAGTTCCTACGTCTCGACTATTATTCCCGCACAAATCTAACACTGGTGACGAAGGTAGTGGAAGAAGACAACAGGACAAAGGACACCTCGTGGCAATCCGCGGCCATCTTAAGCAGGTTCCGACCTGCATCGGCCAGCTCAACAGGATGGCACAACAGCAATCTCCAGCACCAGCCTTCTTCAACCCTCAAACTGAAGAATGGAGAACATATATGTCCAGATTCCGCATGTTCCTGAAGGCTAATAACTTCCAGGATTTGCCGGACAACAGGAAGAGGGCTCTCTTCCTCACGTACTGCGGACCCAAGACCTACAAACTGGCAGAAACCTTAGTGGCACCTACGGATATCGAATCAATATCCTGGTCCACGCTGAAAACAGCATTAAAAGAACATTTTGCCCCCTCCGATACCCCAATGGTGCACAGGAACGAGTTTTACCACAGACGCCAAAACGAAGGGGAAACAGTCAACGAATTTGTTGCCAGCCTCCAGATGCGAATTTGTCAACCCGGAGGAAAATGATGAAAGACCGCATCATTCTAGGTATGAGGGATCTCAACCTACAAAAAAAACTTCTCATCCGGAGGGGCGCCAATTTTAAAGATGTTGTCGAAGAAGCCAGAGCCGCCGAATCCTCGGACACATCTGCAGCCAGCATCCGGAAAACCAGCGGGGTCCACCACACACAAAGGCAAACGGACTGGCGAACAGAGGTTCCAGAGGCAGAAGAAGAGTACGACGATGACGATGACCACATCTACAGAATACAGCAGGACAAGAGGGTAAGCCCCAGAGACTTTAATCAAAGGCAGCCCCATTGTGCCAGCTGCCTAGGGGGCCATCCCAGGGCTACCTGTAAATTCAGGGAAGCCATTTGCCGCCGCTGCCAAAAGCGCGGCCACATAGCCAAGGCGTGCAGAGCCACGCAACCGGCACAATACCAGACAACCCCACTCCCACCCAGACCACCCATGGGACCAGGGAGGCAAGCCCAAAACCATTCCGGGACACAGAGGGGCAGAAGAAGGGACGACTATGGATCCCAAGAGACACGGGGCACCTACCACACCTCAGTGGGCCACGCAAATGCCAACCAGGGTGAAAGGTTCATTGTCACAGTGGCCATAGATGGACTGCCTTGCGACATGGAGCTCGACACCGGCTCCGTGTTCACAATCATGGCCTGGGGCACACTAAAACAACTGATGCCCAATATCACAAAAAGACAATTAAAACCACAAGACATCCGCCTAACCGACTTCCATGGGAACCGGATCCAAGTCCTTGGAAGAGCAGAAGTCCCAGTCACTTTCAAAGATTTCAAAGGGAACCTGCATATCACCGTCGTTGAAGGACACCGGCCAACACTGATGGGGGTGGAATGGCTCAAGCCGCTCAACATCGGCATCACAGGACTGCACCAAATAAGAGGGGACAAGTTGGACGAGCTCCTTACAGACTTCCAGACTGTTTTCAATGGGCGTCCAGGTAAATATAAGGGCAAACCCATATCATTTAGCCTAGACCCCAGCATAACCCCAATAAGACTCAAGCCCCGAAGGGTCCCTTTTGCGCTCCGACCTAAAGTCGATGAGCAGCTGGACAAGCTAATAGCCCAAGGGGTATTAGAACCAGTAGAGGACGCCACGTGGGAGACCCCCATTGTCACCCCCATGAAGCCGGACGGGTTCATTCGCATCTGCGCGAACTATAAAGGGACCATCAATAAAGCCCTACAACCACACGCATATCTGGCACCTGTTGTCCAGCATCTCCTACACTCCCTGGGCAACGGGAGAATATTCGCCAAATTAGACCTCGCCCAGGCATATCAGCAACTGCCTGTAGATGCAGCCACAGCCGAGGCACAAACAATAGTCACCCATAGGGGGGCATTCAAATGTAACCAGTTGCAATTCGGGGTCAGCATGGCCCCTGGCCTATTCCAATGCTTAATGGAACGGCTATTAAACAGCATTCCAGGAGTAGTCCCTTACTTCGATGACATTCTCATCTCAGGGGACTCAGAAGACCAACTAATCCAAAGGCTGTGGCTCGTTTTAGGGCGATTTCAAGAACGGGGGCTCAAAGTCAAGAAAGACAAATGTAAAATAGGGGTCATCAGTGTCGAGTTCTTGGGTTTTCTAATAGACGGGTCTGGCATAAGACCCACAGGAAAAAAGATTAAGGCCATCAAAGAAGCGCCAATCCCCAGAAATAAGTCAGAACTAAAAGTGTTTTTGGGACTATTAAACTTCTATGCCATTTTTTTGCGACAGAAAGCAACAGTTGCTGAACTGCTGCATAGACTCCTGGGGAAGACGGCCACGTGGACATGGGGACAAAGAGAGGCCAACGCTTTTGCCGCAGTAAAGGACCTACTTTCTTCAGACAGCGTCCTAATGCAATACAGTGAAAACCTCCCCCTAATACTAACGTGCGACGCCTCCCCCTATGGAGTGGGGGCAGTACTGAGCCATAAGTTACCCAACGGCTCGGAAGCCCCCATAGCATTCTACTCAAAGACCCTATCCCCGGCTGAACGCAACTACAGCCAGTTAGATAAGGAAGCGCTTGCAGCAGTGGCCGGCATCAAGCGCTTCCATGAATACCTGTACAGCCGCAAGTTCGAATTAATCACAGACCACAAACCGCTGCTGGATCTTCTTGCTGGAAACAACCAGACACCACATACATGTCGCCTAGACTAACACGATGGTCAATCTTCCTCTCAGGATACAGCTACACCCTCCTCCACCGACCCAGAAGAAGCATCACCCATGCGGATGCCCTCAGCAGCTGCCCTGAACCTGAACTGGTGGAAGACCCCGCTCCTGTGGCCGAAATCCTGCTCGTCGACATAGAACGAACGAGTCCCATCACATCCCGGGACATCGCGGAGCACACAGCAAAGGACAGGGTGCTTTCCAAAGTGATGAACTGGGTGTTGAGGGGGTGGCCACAGGAGGAAGAAGGGGAGGAGTTTAAGACGTTTAAAAATAAACAGATGGAACTGTCGGTACTTAAGGGCTGCTTACTATGGGGGGAGAGAGTTGTGATTCCCCAAAACCTCAGAAAGAGAGTGATCAGGACATTACACATTGGGCACCCGGGAATCGTGCGCATGAAGGCACTAGCAAGAAGCTACCTGTGGTGGCCACGCCTGGACCAGGACATCGCAGATTGGGTGGCCACGTGTCAGCCCTGTCAATAAACCAGACCAGTTCCACCAAAATCCAGCCCAGTAGAATGGGAGACCCCCAACGCACCATGGTCAAGAGTCCACATAGACTTTGCCGGACCAATGGTGGGTCAGATATTTTTAGTAGTCGTTGGCGCATACTCCAAATGGCTGGAGATAGTCAACATGCCTTCAGCAACGACCGAAGCCACCATCAGGGCACTACGAGGGCTATTTGCAACCCACAGGCTACCGGACACCCTGGTGTCAGACAACAGACCCCAGTTGACAGCCCGACAGATAGAAACCTTCCTGGCAAATCTTGGGGTCAGACACTTACTCGAATCGCCATTTAAGCCGGCCAGCAATGGCCAGGTTGAGAGAATGGTAAGAATGACAAAAGAGACTCTGGCAAGAATGGGCCCAGGAAGCTGGCAGGAACGAATCGATCAATTCCTGCTAGCCCAGCATATAACCCCAAGCGCAGCAACCAACTGCAGCCCGGCAGAGTTACTGATGGGACGGAAACTACGATCCCAGCTTGACAGGCTAAATCCGACATATAACCCGGACAAGCCTCTGGACTCTCACCGACTGACCCGAAAAACTGGACATCGACGATCTAGTGTTCACCCAAAATTTCTCTGGGGACCCCAAATGGGTCAAGGCGACAGTCACAGACATCACCGGCCCTAAGTCCTATAGGGTCCAGTTGGAAGACGGCCAAATATGGAGGCGAAACGTAGACCAACTCAGGACCCGAGTAGGAGACACCTGGCTCAGACACCCAGAAGCAGAACCAGCCCCCAGAGCGATCCCAGAAACAACGGAACAACGCAGGTCTCCGCCCCGCCAACCATACAGTTCCAGGCGCACAGACATGGATGACGATGACCAGGCCCTGACTCAACAACAACAATGAAGAACGCTAGTCTCAAGCCCGGAGGGAGAACGCGAACACCTACCGGAGGTCACTGAGATCCAGCGTCGTCAACCGGGGCCGAGGCATGACGGAGCAGGAAGTTCAGCCTCCACGCCTGGAGGCCAGTTCCAGATATTTCCATGGCTTGGAGACAGAGCAACAAAGACCATGTCCGCACCTGGTGAGAACTCCCGAGGAACTGAATCGCGTAGGCCCAGTAGGACTATACGGCGGCCCGCCTACTTGCGCGGCTACGTTGCTCATATCGGACACTGATTGGACAATTGCTGAACTAAGAGGGGAGGGGTGTTACGTACTGATGTAGGAGTACGTATTTGCATACTCGCCGCTGATTGGCTTAGTCAGCAGCGGGAAAATTAAACCACTGTCACTGGCCAAGCCGGCTGCAGGGAAACCCTTAAAAGCGGCTTCCCTGCCGCCAGCCGCCAGCCACCAGTCTGCACTAGCTCCTGCTAGCCACAATAAAAGGTGCTGGACAGTTCCTACATCTCGACTATTATTCCCGCGCAAATCTAACACATTGCGTTGCACTTAAGTGCACCTTGGAGCTGCCAGCCATCTGGTCTCTCCATGAGGCTATATGTAAGTGTGAGTTCTGCATCAGTGGGGATAGCTGGCCTCTGAGGAAGAGGAAAATTGGGACTCCTGGGAAATTCCCTATCAATCTTGCTAGGCTAGATATTCTGGATTGGAGGCAGTGCTCCACTGCTTAGATGAGGTCTTGCTTGTCTGCCTAGACCTTTGGCTCTTAGGATGGTAGCTTGCTCATGGCCATCAAACCCACCTGGAGCAGTAGAATGCCCTTTATATTCTTGCTGTTGTGCGTGTTGCTTCTTCTGTCTCAACACAGTACATTTAGGGGTGCTCAGTAGCTCAATGGCCCACTGTTCAATAGCTCTGCACAACTACTCTTGTTTAAGCTACTTCTTCTCATATCTGGTAAATTCAGCCTTCTTATAGATTGCTACCAGATTACATTCCCACTACCTGGTCAGTAGAAACCTAATCAAAGCATGGTTTGAAGTTTTATTTATGAGTGAGGTCAAACATAAGTTCATTCTTTCAGGAATCAAAGCACCACAAGGTTTGAAAACTCCTCACCTAAATTTTTTTGACCAATTTTCCAGATTGCTAATTCCCATGAAAGCACCTGCCAAGGCCTCTACTCCAGCGGTCCCCAACATTTCCAGCTCTGCGGACCGGTGGTGATGGGGGAGAGGGGATGGTTTTGTGCACGCCCGGTTCCCAAGGAGCCACGGCCCGGCACTTGGCCACAGACCGGGGATTGGAGACCCCTGCTCTACTCCATTCACATTAGCAGTCACACAGTATAATCTACTAATATGAATTCTGGTATATTTTTATTCCAAGATCTAATTCTATTCATATTTACTATACCACCAATAAAGGTATAGCCATAAATTTTCCCAGAATTGCCTCTGAACATTCCTTTTAACCAACAGTTCTTTAACTTACAGTTTTACAATATTTATATTTGAGGAGAGCTTACCTGACTACAGTGAAAGCTTCATTGCAATACTGTAAATGCAGCATTGCATTCCTGAATCGCTTTAGTAGATTCGCCATAACGCTAAAGCTCAGCTTGTTTTATATACTCCCATGCAGGCATAACTTGGAAGGTTGTAATAATATCACATAATATCACATTCTGAGCATTCTGAAAATTCCTGTGGATCAGTCTCCTCATCGGAATCTATACATTTTTATCGTTGCAGTTCTCAGTTTGCCTTGTTGACGTTCCACGTAAGAAGCTATTCCCCTTTTTGAGTAACTACCACATATCCATAAGAAATGGAGACACAATGAAACAAGTCCTAGTGAGACATGATACATATGGAATGTACTGTTTATCAATCCAGGAAAAGGAAATTCTCTAGGCAGAGCAGCCAACTAATACAGGATGTGCCATAAATCGGGTCCCCAACCCCCAGTCTGTGGACCGAAACCGGGCCGCAGCATGCCAGAAACCAGGCCACGCAAACAAGTGAAGCCCCATCCGTGGGATGCAGGCAGGAAACGAAACCAGGCCCCCTCTGGTTTGCGGAAAAACCTCTCTCCACATAACCAGCCCCTGGTGCCCAAAAGGTTGGGGGGGGGGGCACTGCCCTAAATGATTCTCCCACTCCTTGCTGTGTGCCTAACAAAGAGAAGATCATTTATAATGCATTGTTCAGCAAAAGAAGATTCCTACCCAATTTGAAAATTAGAGTCATACTTATATAAGGGGAAAAGTAATACTTTTTAAAAAAAATTGATGATGGCATTGATGTAGAAAGCAGGACCCTAAATTCACTTGCAAGGGCCAGGCACATCACAATAGAGCCATTGTGTATGTCCTAATGTGCTTTACATAGATAGGATTTTATAAGCTGATCATAATACCAAATCATACTTCTTGCATACTATTTATATAACACGATTACCCATGAGAGTGAAAGTTCGTTCTCTGAGCTTGTGGGTTGGTTTCTGAATGTTTCGTTACCAGGCTAGGTAACATCTTCAGCGGAGTTTAAGGGATGTCAGTGTCCATGTTCTTCTGTTTATAAGGGCTTTGTGTGGTTAGTGGGTCTTATGATGGGTCAGGTGTGGGTGTGGAAACCTGCATCTACTGCAAACCAGTGGTGAAATCTAAAAATTTTCCCTACCGGTTCTGTGGGCGTGGCTTGGTGGGCAAGGCTTGGTGGTCGTGTGACCGGGTGGGCGTGGCCAACTCAATGTCACTCATGTCAAGGGATGCCTTGCCTGGTCCCTCCCCTCCCAGCCATTCCTTGTCACACCCAGCCTCAATATATCTATAGTTCTGTAAAAATGTTGTTCACCTTTTTTCGACTTTATTATCTACATACTATAGATGTACTTTCATGGACTACTGAAAGGAGGAAATGGCTCACATGCTTTGCCCAAGAGTGTGATAGGCAACAGGCTTTTAAGGGGCTGCCACAAAGAAGGGGGGGCAATGTATTTTCCAAAGAAGCAGAAAGAAAAACAAGAAGCAATGGATGGAAACTGAACAAAGAGAGAAGCAACCTAAAACTAAGGAGAAACTTCCTGACAGTGAGAACAATTAACCAGTGGAACTGCTTGTTTCCAGAAGTTCTGGGTGCTTGATCACTGGAGGTTTTTAAGAAAAGACTGGACAGCCATTTCTCTGAAATGGTATAGGGTCCCCTCCAAAGTCCCTTCTAAGTGTTATTCCGTTATTCTGACACCTTTCCCAGGCCCTCCACTCAGATCCAAAATGTGGCTGTGATAGTTGATCAGAGCTCCTCTGTTTTTCTGGCACCCTGGCCTGGTTTCATGGAAGACTATATTACCATGGACCTGTGTGTGTGTGAGAGAGAGAGTGAGAGAGAGAGAGAGAGAGGGAGAGGGAGGGAGGGAGGGAGGGAGGGAGGGAGGGGGGAGACAAGTATACAGTTTTGGAAAGAGGCACAGACAGAAGTGGTAAATTAAATAGTGGGTGGGCCATGCATGGAGTAAAAGAAGTGTGGGATTGTTACTTAAGGCCTGCCACCAGATGATTTCGCTCCAGTCCAGATGTAAATCAGAATAAACACACAGGGAAGACGTCACTAGAAAGGGCTTTCTTTTGCTCTAGGAGAAAATCAGAATAAAGAACTGGAAAAGCCTTCACAGGAAGAACTTGCAGCTTGCAACATTTTAACGAGGTGATAATTGCTCTTGGCTGAACGCCCAGACATCTCATTAAAGCTAGGATTCCTTTCCCTGCTTGGTGTGGGGGGGGGAGTGGCAAAAAGTGTCAATTTATTTGCTGTTTCTTAGCTCAGCTGAGGCGGCAATCGCTCTGCCAGAGCTAATAAACAACAGAATATAGGAGATGTGAGAGGAGGGGATGGGCAGGTGGGCGGGGCCAATCAAAATTTTCCCTACCTGGATGCCAGAACCGGTCAGAACCGGTAGCATTTCACCCCTGGGTAGGCAGGTGGGCGGGGCCAATCAACATTTTCTCTACCCAGACGCCAGAACCGGTCAGAACCGGTAGCATTTCACCCCTGCCGCAAACCCATGCACACTGACCAGATCCTCAGCTTCACAAGCAACCACCCCATCGCACACAAAGAAGCTGTGTCCAGACCCTCTTCAGAAGGGCCAGGATACACTGCAGCACCACAACACTAAGAAAAATGGAAGAGAAATGGCTGCTTGAATGTCTTTCTCCATAACGACTATCCAAAAAAACTTTGTATTCCGACACACAGCACCCAAACCACAGCACACCACACAGTCAACCATCACGCAAAAATTAACCCTACCATGATTGCCCATCTAGCACATGCAGCTTCTGTGGTAGCCATTCACTGTTTCTATCTGAGGTGTTGACAGTTTGCTCTGCATCACCTCAAAATCAACAATTCCCTCCGCCCCTCCCAATGGTTGTTTTGAGGTTGCTTTCCAGATGAATTTCTAATCCTAAATTTAAAAAGCCAAGATCACTAACTGATTTTTATATAACAAAACCTTCTGGAGAATTCCCTCACATTCCAGAGTAACTTTGTTGTGGCTTGCCCCCGTCCCGTGCAGCTGCTCATGGATCCGGAAGAACAAGAACAGACTATAGGGTGGCAAGAGCAGTCTGTAGCTCCGGCACCGGAGTCCGAGACCGAGGAGGATGCAGGGCCAGAGGACGATACTCAATCAGGGCCTTCTGCACCTCCCCAGCAGGAGTTCAGTGACTCCAGTGAAGAGGAGGAGCCTCTGATTGATGCTAGGGCACGCAGGGCAGCTAGCCGGCAAGAGTGGCTTTGTAGAAGGAGGTCTACACACAGGTAAACCTGCAGGCAGCGGGGCCACTCCCTAAGCCTATATAAGGTTGACTCACACAGGGCACTCTTGCTGGAAACAACTTGTCTTTTACCTGGCTTCTGATTTCTCTATCTTGCTGGAAACAACTTATGTCTTTACCTGGCTTCTGATTACTCTGTCGGTGATATCAGTTGGACGAACTCCAGTCTGGACTCTTGGCCAATTCCAGCAAGTGAGGCAATTAAGGACTTCATAATCTGTTTGTTTTGTTTTGTATTTGAAATCCCGGCCAAAGTGTTATGTGAGTGGTAACAAGCACTTTGGGAGAAACTCTGAACTTAAATGATCACTAAGCCTTGATTGGTGATAAAACCTTCTTTCGTTTGGACAAGTGTGTGTGTGTGTCGTTTCTGGGGGTTTGCTGTGCTGGGTCACAACAAACATTTTAGAAATATGAAATCCAACCCTTCACTAAACTTTCCCCCTTCCTATTCTTTTTATTCCTCTTCCATGAAAGTGTATTGGTTATTGAAATCTCCTTATAGTACATAAGGTCTCTTCATATTGACTGGTGGATGATTCAGCCCAATTGTAAATGAGGGCAACACAGATTATAAATGCTACAAATCTGTGAAAGATCAGATGATTTATTCATAGAAATTCCAACTGAAATTCATTCCAGTAATGTTTCAGCATTATTAAACTCTTATATAATTTACGTTTTCCTTAAGAAAGATAGCTACTCCTATGCCCCTTCCATCTGCTCTATTTTTTTTACAAAGAGCAACACAATTTTGGATTCTAAAATCCAGGGTTACCAGAAATCATATTTCTTGAATAGAAATCAAATCAGGTAACACCTCTAAGCAAACAGGTAAGCAAACAAACAGACATTCAGTTCTTGACCAATATTATGTGCATTCCATCTGAAGATTTCTAGAATTAGCTGCATAGAAAAGCTTTTAAAAATTCACAAATCCTCAAGTTCCTATCCTCAAAAATATTTACATGGCCTTCAAAATAACTGAGAGGTTTTTAAAGGTTCCCCCCCTCCACTTGTGCTATGTAAAAAAACTTACATAATAAACAATTAAAAAAATATTTTTAACCAACATGAGCTCCAGGCCCCATTTTTGCCTCATAGCTACTCCCACACGCCCATCAAAATTAAAATTGTAGACCCTCAAGGAAATTACTTTTGGGCAATAACATATTCCAAGATTTGCTCACCAGCAGCTTTATAGGAGAGACCCTGAGTTGCTCATACATTTTGAATATTTGTGACTCGTTTAGTAGTCATGCATCCTCTGTTCTTTGGGTGATGATGATTCTCCCTGTATATACAGCAAACTGGAACAGGTAGCCTGTCACACTGACCAAACCCAAATGAGTGCAAACCACCACATTTACCAGAGCATTCTTGACTCCAATCCAGTTTAACCATGTACTTGAAGTTCTAACTACAAAATACTTATGCAAAGGAAGAATGTCAGGCCTTATGTGAAACCCTGGATAACCAATGTAGCTTCTCAGGACCATTGCACAGTTGTGGAGGAAACTAACTCTTCTGCAAGAGTGAGTAAAATGCCAACTTTAAATGTGATAACCCTATCCCCCCCCCCCAAGGGACAGTTTATATTAGCCTGAGAGACTTCTAATGGAACTTCCATAATTACCCCTTTCTTTCCATCATAAATCTCAGCAAATGCCATAAAGCTTTCATCTTCATAGAATTTTAACTTTCAACGTCTTCTCTATTTGCTGTGCATATTTGCAGGCTCAGAGCGGAACGGACTGAATTCACCAGTTTGAATACATCTCCCACCACTTTCTTAATCCATTCTGCTATTTTCCCAAGGCTAATATCTCCCCCTTTTTTCACCACCACTAATATCAGCTGCCACTTCCTTCACTCTAGTCTCCTTTCTCCTCCATTTTATATTTTTTTAAAATCTAAGGCTCTCTGTCTCTTTCAGAAACTACCTCCTTATTTTCCCCATCACTTTCTTCTAACATCACAACCAATCTAGCCAGCCAAAGCACTCCTTCACACCTTCAATCCATCCAAAATCAAGCCAGTCACACAACAGTAACCTGCCTGTACCTTGTCCCCTGCTTAATGTTCTCTTCTACCACCACATGTAGTATTACACATGCCTCCCCAGCTTCTTAACAGGCTTTCTGTAAGCAGGATCTCCAGTCATCTATCAGCTGAGCCCAGGGGTGGGTTCCTCCCGGTTCGGACCGGATCGCCAGAACCGGTAGCGACCCGCTGGTGACATCACAGTGATGTCACAGATCCGGTTCGGTCGATGCCGGTCCATGGGCGCCGCCATCTTTTTTTTTTTTGAATTTTTTTGCATTTTTTTTTTTTGCATTTTTTAAAACATTTTCCGGGTTTTTTTCTTCTGCACATGTGCAGAAGCCGAGTTTCCGGCACTGCGCATGCGTCACCATCTTGTTTTCAACATTTTTTTTCCATGAGGCGCGGCCACGTGGCGCGGGAAGAAGCAACCGGCAGCGAGGTAAGTTAAAACCCACCCCTGCCCTTCGCCTCTTCTCGTGCCCGGGTGTGGGAAAAACACCTCAGGGCACCCTGATCCATCTTCCCCAACCGGGAGGCTGGGCGCTCTCGGAGGACGATGTTTTGTCCAGCCTGGAAGTTACTTCAGAAGCGTGAAGAGGCTTCGCTTTTTCTCCTCCCCAGTGAGTGAAAAGCTGGCAGGCC
>QLTV01003388.1:4555868-4579126 GCA_003457575.1 Thermophis baileyi
CTAACCACGCCCACAGAACCGGTAGTAAAAAAATTTGAATCCCTGTAAGGAAGAGGGAAAAAAAAAGGAGGGAGGGAGGAAGGGGGGAAGGAGGGAGAGGGGGAGGGAGGAAGGAGATGGGAATAAAAAGGAGAGGAAGAAAGAAGAAAGAAGGAGGGAAGGAGGAAGGAAGGAAAAACCTCTCAGTTATTTGGGGACTAGAAGCAAAATGTAACTGTCCACATGGCCCCTGATGCTTTCTCTACTGGAGAATGGCCTGTCACTGAGTTCTATGACAATACTTGCTATTTTGCCATATAAGGAATGCGTGTATTTCATGCCCCTCCCTTTCCCCCCTCAATATTGCCAATTCTAGCCTAGAGTGCTTTGAGTCACATTTCCTACAAGAGTGCAGGTGATGGAATATGTATGCTCTAGATACATAAATAATAGAACTGAAACCATCCTTAGTTAAAAATAGATATTCTACTTAATAAATATTTTACTTACTAACTTTAGGATATAAAGCTTCCTTGACGGAAATGTCATTTTCTGCCAAAGAGATTAAAATGACCCTTTAGTTCTGGCTTTGCAAGCAACAGATGACTGATTCCAAGAAGTTCCCTTTGTTTTCTTTCTTAATGTCTATTACTCAAAAGTATTTCTCCCACTCAAATATCCTAAGGTACTGGAATATCATTGTGAGTCATTGTGGCCAAAGGGGAGTTTCTAATTCATGGGTAGTTTAAGTGGCTATCTAAACAATAACATGCATAAAGAAATCAAAAGCAACACAATTAAAATACATTTATGAATATTGAGATTTTTCTTTCAGAAGCCAGGTTGAAAGGGAATATTTAACACTTTTTTACTATAAGTTTTCTACCTCAAAAAGATACTCAACAAACTTCTAAATATAGGGACATCTTTAAAAGGAATTTTTCTGTGCTAAGTGTCCAGACAGATTCATAAGTGTTGACAGTATTAAAAAGCCAGCACAGTTGTTGGATTCTTGGCTTTCTCTGAGCTTGCTTTTCTTCTTGCAGATGTTTCATTAACTAACTTAGTAATAAAATGTCTGCAAGAAAAAAAAGCAAACTCAAGGAACACTGAGAACCTAATAATTCAACCCTGTGCTACGTATATTCTCCACTCTTGAAGCCAGCAAGATATCCAGAAAAATTAGTATATTTCTTCCACCTTACAGCCCTGGTTCCTGGGATATATTATCCACTCAGGCAATCACTGTTTCCATATCATGGTTAAAAGCCCAACTAAAATAGGTGCAGAACAGGGGTGGGTTCTAACTTACCTCGCTGCCAGTTCGCTTCCTCCCGCACTGCGTGGGCGCGCCGCATGGATGCGCACGCATGCGCAGTACAAAAAATAATTTTTTTAAAAAAAAAAGATGAAAACAAGATGGCGACGCATGCGCAGTGCCGGAAACTTGGCTTCTGCGCATGCGCAGAAGAAAAAATAAAAATTCAAAAAAAAATCAATTTTTTTTAAAAGATGGCGGTGCCCACGGACTGGCACCGACCCAACTGGATCCGTGATGTCATCGTGACGTCACCAGCGGGTCGCTACCGGTTCGGGCGAACCAGTCCAAACTGGGAGGAACCCACCCCTGGTGCAGAATCAAAATTTTTCATGTATGTCTGGAGCCACTATTTACATATTTGTTTACTTGTTTGCTGGGGCTGATGTGTTGCTCAAGTCCAATAGAGCTCTAAGTGGCTTTTTCATTACCAAATTGGCCAGAAATGATATAATTGAGATTAGTTTATAATTACCCAGCTTTCTTGAGATAATGAAAGGTTCCGTTCTTAGTGTAATAGAAATATGTCTTCCATGCATGATGGAATTAATCACCTCCTTTAGCTCAGAATGTTGCTCATATTCACTGATTTAATTAGCTGGAAACTAGTAGTAACACTAGACTGTCCTTACGGTCTAGCCATGTCTACTAGATCAAAGGAAACCAAAATTAGAGGTCATGCAGTAGGCAAGTTTACAATAACAGGATTTGCTCAGAATGAGTCCCAGTCAAAGCAGATCAACTGTCAACAAATGTTCCAACTCCCTTTTCCCTGATGATTCACAGGACAGAAAAGCAATACTGGTCTATACTGTGCAGACAAGATAGTGGCAGAGAACTATATATTATCTGCTGGTTTTGCCACCATGGAATGGGTTTACAATGAGATTTATACCTTCTCTAATTCATCTTGGTATTTTTTTCATTGATTTTGAAGCTCTCATAATTCATTAAACAATAGCACAGTCAAGATTTTGGCAATCCCTCTGACAAATGAATTCAGGAAGCATCTGAATCCATCAAGCATTTGTGGTTGACCATTTAAATTAATCTACCACCTGTGGAGTGTCATAACCAGTCATCAATCTAGCACTGACAAGGGAATGGACCCCCCCCCCCATGACAATAGAGTCACATAAAATATCTCTACCTTTGGAATACCAACACTCCTCAAACCAATGCCAAATGAAGGGTAATGCCTTGCTATAGGCACAAGCCAGATAGTCACTGGGACAAATTCAAGGTTGTCATGTCATATATAAAATGTTGAACCACTCTTGACTAAAGAACCTCAGTGTAGGCTGAAATCTCCCGAATGAGAAGTCTAGAGTAGAACATTACCAGCCCCATAATTACTTTAAGAAGGGAAATAATTAAATAGCATAGTGGATCGAAGTGACTAAATTCATATGCTGTTTTGGTTACCCACCACAATAACATGCTTTCAAAATTAGTATATTGCTAAATAGAGCATCTAGTTAGTGAGGTAGAAATCTTAGTTTTGAACAAGTAAGCATGAGATAATTTTATCAATTTTATTCAACTTATATGTGATTCATCTTGCTGTCTACATATGTGTGTGTGTGTATTTACATTTATTATCAGTCTAAACAATGTCCATTTATGCATAATTAACTTACAACTTTTGTTTAAACACTGTAGTATCACACTAACCGATGAAGAGAAGTTGACGATTCCCCCATCACCTCTGCTTCCTCTTTCATTTTACAGAATTTGCGTCTATGTTTCGCTTCCTGGCATTGTTCATAAACCATATTTTATGGCTTCGCCTTCAACCCAGTTTCCATGGTTTTCAATGAAAATGCCCCAAACAATTGGAAAAAAAAAAGCACTTTGAGTATGAAGGCTTCTTTTTAAGAAAGTTAACATAACTGATACTTCACACTGAAGAGACATGTATTTCCTATTATTCAGTCAGTCTCTAGTTTCCTTGGCAATGGTGATTGGACTGCTTAGTTTTTGATAAGTTATAAAAATAGGGACAAGAGAAAGAAGCCAAAAAATCTAATGTGCTGTGGGGATTTTCATTATAACATTCTTGCAGAGACAAAAACATTGTTTCCAACCCTTTTTATACAAATTTTGTATTTATTCTTACTCTCCCCCCCCCCCCAGTATCCTTGAGGAGAGTTAAGAACATCTCAGAATCCCTGATGTATTTGTACAAACCACATTTCTACATTTTTAATTCCTTTCCTAATTTACTGGTTCTTTATAAATCAGTGCTAAATAATTTAAAACCATGTTTTTGAAAAGAGAGTTGGATTCACCATAGATAGTGACAAGAATTCTGCACTAGAGTTACCTGGCTTGAGAGTTATGGCAGCTGGAGTATCTTCAATTTATCATTACTAGTTTCTATGCATGCATATGGCAAATGAGACCCCCCCACACACACACACATCATAAACATATGGGCAGTTAAGCTGCCATATTGTCAGTTGGTCTAGCTCAGTGCAATTTATAATACCACACCAAACTGCTGTAAGAAATTTTAAATATGGGTCACTCCCAACCTTCTATTTTTCATTTTTAGCTAAAGTAGCCAAGGACTGAGTCTAGGATCTTGTGCAAGCAAAGTATCTTCTTCTCCCCTAAGAGAATCTATGGCTTCTTTAGCATAAATTAACCTTTACAAATGATGAAATGATGAAATAAAGTCAAGGTGATATCTGGAACAATTGCCCTTCGCTGACAAGATTTCTGTTTTTTGTTGTTGATGTTGTTGTTGTTTTGTTTCAGCTGTAAAAAAAAAAGACAATGGAAATATCTAGAAAATTATGTCTAGCCTGGAGAAAATTGATAGGAAGAATTTGTTTCTCCCTTTTTCATCATTCTTCTTCCACTGAAGCAGAATGGTGGGAGATACAGAGCAAGCAAAATCTACTGTTTTTCACTGTGTTTGGATCAACTTTGAAAACCCACAAGATAGTAAACCAACTAAGACTATTTCAAAACAAACAACCTAAGCAATGCCAACCATGCTTGATGGAAGGGAAACTATCCAGAGATCTTATGGCTATAGGCCAGATTAGGAAGTTGAAAAAAACATATCGGAAAAAGGCAAGAACAATCCACTACAGTATTGGTGCTTAACAAACACACATGTCCATGTAATCACTAGGACTTAAACTTAAGTTGAGAGAGCCTTTACCTTTGACCTCAAACTATGTGGAGGGCTTTAGGCTGGGTAGTTTCAAAAGAGGTTTAGATAACAGCCAACAGTCATGAAGGGCATTCATTCACTGTATCAGAAACAGGATATTGCCCGCGAATTCAAGCAAGCAAGGGTATCTTCTACACTGAGCTTCTCATAGGCAGCGAGGTAGACTAGAATAGAGAGCTAGTTAGGTTTGGATCCGATTTAGCTCACTTCTGATGTTCTTATCTTCTTCAGTATATAATTATTTGTGCCACTTGCATGATGACATAGTGGCAGATCTTGCATGATGACTTTATAAGAAAGCATTTTCTATATAGAAAAATGCCTTCTGCCAGAGTAAGCAACCAGAACAGAAAGGCAAGACATGTTCTTATTGAGATTTAAATAAATTCCCACCTATCTGAAAGCTAAATAACATTAGAGTGATATTTCAAAGACTATTCCTCTTATTCCAGAGCAAAGGCAATATGCAAAGAACAAGATGTTTATATACAGTGCAAAGTTATGTAAGCAGGTACAGTGGAGTTTATTACATCACCCAGTACTTGTTACAATTTTACAGTATAAAAATAGAGACAAAAGCAGTAGGAATACAATGGAGAAATAATCTAGAAAGACAACATATTAATAAAAATGTAATTCCCTTAACTTCTGCCCTTGGCAATCCATCATATCTAGAAGGCAGAAGACAGGGAAAGTGCTGCATAGCTATACTTTGATAAATGCACATCAAAATTAGTTATCTCCTTTTGCAAATTTCTTGCATGTATAGTTCATTTTTTCTTTTAAAAAAATCCATTTAGCTTCTATAACAGTAAAAGTTTCGTTGCCAAGTGCACTCAGCAATTTTCATTTTTGTAGCTTGCTGGATTCTGAAATCAGCACCAACTAGTAGTGAACTATATATCACTTAGAAAAGTTAGCAGTAGTAGGCAAGTTTGTTTCCTAAAAAGAGATTCATAAACATGTTTGAATTCAATAGTTTAGGATTATGGTTTGCAGCAAGTTTTACTTGTTGAAATGTTTTGTCCAAAATCAAGTTTGGATTGTTTGTAACTTGCTTTTGGGTGTTCTGGGCTGTTAATTTTTCAATAACAAAATAGTTTAACAACTAAGATGACCTAGTTGAGGACCATATCGTTCACATTTTGGATAGGGAAGATAGATAGTTTGAGAGAGGAGTGAAGGAATCCATTGATGCCAAAGAGGAAAATCCTTCTCTCAATAGAGGTGGAGGCCCCAGACACATTCTGTCCCCCAATTTTTATGTTGCTCTTGCATTAGTCCTAGATTAATATCATTTCACAAGTTTACCAGGGAGCTCATACTTACGACCCACCCAGGAGAAAAGATGTAGGAGCAACTACTCTTAATGACTCTCTGCCTACTCATCTAATGAACTTATTCAGGTTAGGTGAGAAATGAAACTACCCTGGACAATTTATATGGGGTCCCCCTAATCAATTTGTTCAGACTGAAGAAGTTACTTGGATAAGCAGTGAAATCAAAAAGAAAAAAAGAAGTCCAGTTGCCATGACTCAACTTCCAGACAACTCTACATGGATGACTGAGAATCTTCATCAACATAAGCTTAAAAACTAATTTCCCTTATTATTTTTATAACAAACAAAGCAGTGATAGCAAAAATTAATCATTTTCTTTTTCTATTTAAAACTTGTCTTTTATATTTCAATTTCTCAATGGCCTTACCCTATGGCATTTTCCCCCACATGTTTTACCACTGCAGATATTTTTCACTGTGTCTGTAATCAGTTCTACTCCAGGTTTGCCTCTCAAAAGAATAAAAGCATCTTTTAGTTGTTATACTTTACCAATAAAATATATTTAAATATCAAAAAAGAGTTAGGAATTCTCCCCAAAACAAATACTGAATTCACAAAATAATCAAACTATCAAACAGGCGAATGAGCCAACAAGTCCGAGAAGAGCATAGTTCAAACAAGAAAAAAATGTACTCTCTAACCTTTAAAACGGGAATAATCACTCCTGAATTAATGCAAGGGCTTATTTCCAAAAAGCACGCTAGAACTGAGCTGCATATTTGGCAATGCTCCATCTGAGGAAAGTGAATTATTTTAATTTCATTTTAGCACTGCCAAATTAGGAATCATCTCTGTTCCAACCTCATCGTGCATGTCCTTTCGAAAAGGTGATTGCTGGCCTCAGCAATAAGGCTGTAGCTATAAACATTCTTTTTTCTTTTTCTTTTTTATCTTGATATTTGCTGGGTTTGGTTAATTCACAGATCCCCAGATGGAAGTTCGCAGAAGTAAATGTTATGCCCTTTTCATCACCCATTAAAAAATAAAGTCCATTTATAGCTATGACCTTGCCTTGCCATCAAAGACAGGAGCAGTTAACATAACAATGGGAAAAGCTCTGCAAATACCTAGGTGGCTTGCATGCTGAATTTTTTTTTATTTTTTTATTTTTTTGCTCTTGTTGTTACATTATTGTAATTTAAATCTTGTTCAGCAATGTGATCCTACTGTTTTACATGCTACATACAGTCCTGCAGAGTAGCTGCTTGTTAATAGATACTGGCAACCTGTCTCCTCCACCCTTGGCTTTATTGTGGTTAATTCCAGTAAATTGACTTCATATGTAACATTTGCCCATGCTATAGGGAACCTTGGCTACTTGGAGATATATGGACTTCAATTCCCAGAATTCCTGAGCCAGCACGAATTCCCCAGCCAGAAATCTGGGAATCGAAGTCCACACATGTTCAAGTGGCCAAGGTTGAGAAACACTGCCATAGGGCACATCCATAGTGCTAAAAATTACAGGAAACTATGGAAATGAGACCAACTGTGGGGGTGCTGCAACTGCCACACCCACATCTCCCACACACACCCAGTCCAGCAGGGCAAAGAGTTACTGTTGTGGCCCTAGAAGACTGGGCCTACTGCCCACCCCACCATGCCCAGAAAGCCCATGCCAGCTACCCTGGAGTGGGGTGGGAATGGGGATTTTACAGTATCCTTCCCCTGCCATGCCCACCAAGCCACGCCCACCAAGCCATGCCATGCCATGCCCACCAAGCCACACCCACAAAACCGGTAGTAAAAAAATTTGAATCCCACCACTGCAGCTACCACAGGGCCTATTAACATGCAGAAATTGCTCCATTTATTTTTTCATTTTTCATTCATTGCTCCTGCCAGGTGCACCTAGCCAATGTGAGGTGCAGTCTTCTTTGCGCCATTCTGCAAATTTGTTTGATTTGGACAAGGAGCCTCTTGAATGATTAAAGGAATGGCTCCAGATTTCTGTGCATCTGCGGGCCATGTGGTAGCCAGCTTGGGCCTCTTGGCCTATGGTAGCTTCCTGTGTGTCAATTGGCCTGTAAACTGCATCGGGCCTCCCTTGCCCCCAAGTCACATACCCCCCTCTACTTAATGACACATGCAATTGCTGAGCCATAATTGGGAAAGCTGGGACTCCGATCACTGAGCAAAGTGATCATGTGACACTCACTTAACAAGCACTTCCCTCAATGATGGAAGATTCCAGCCTCAATTGTGGTGGTAAGTTAAGGACTACCTGTAATAAACAGCTCAACTGGATGATTATTTAATTTGTATTTGTTATTAATTACTGATGTGGTTGACACGTCTTGCTTATCCATATTTTTAGTGATGGTTTTTATTTATTTATTTATAGTTTATACTGTAATTGGCTAGATTTCACACTTTAATGCCACATAAACTATGGTTCATAAATGACAGAGGCTGGGTTTCCATAGAACATTAAACTAAAATAAAAGCAAATCACATTATAATTTAAGGGCAATGTGTGAACTGAGCCATAGGAGGGGCGGCAGTCTGCAGCATACAGGTAGCATTTTGTTATATTATCCCAAATTCTGAACTAAATTTCTTTCTCCACAATGAAGAAATGTTATTGTTTATTTGTTGTTCAAAGCAGTGGTTCTCAACCTGTGGTCCACAGACCCCTAGGAGGTGCAATGTCATCACAGGGGGTCAACAAAGGCTTGAAGAAATGTTATGATTTTTTGCAATTAAATCTGAATGAGTGAATGAATGAAAGCAAGACAGAATGGGAAATAGAACAAAATCTTAATCTTCCATGTTTGGTTTGTGAAACTTGGCTTTTTAAACCTATTGCCTCAATTAAAAACAATCAGAGGTATAAATCGGCTATGAAAGTAGCTGTCTTATAAATATATTATAATAGGAGTGGGTGCATTGATTAATTTATTTCCCCTCCAAATTTGAAGGCCCTTCATGAAAAAATTGAAATAAATATTTGATGCAGTCTAGTGCTTTAAATCTTGAGTTGTCTTGGTGGTCTGTGGCCATGGTCCATGGCCACAAAAGATATTTAAAGAGGGTCCAGGCAGGGTGAGGAAAATGTTGAGAACCACTGGTTTAAAAGATTATGCTATGGATCCTTTTCTAATCTGGGTCCTTCAAATGTGTTAGATTGCAATCCCAATTATATATTTCACATTTTCTTCTTTCTCAGGACTGTGTTATCTTTTCTGAAATTCTCACTCTTTTCTTCCTATCCTTAATGTCTCTCTCATACCTTTTCCAAGGTCAGTTCTAAATTTCTTTACAACATATCACCCAAAACTAATCTCAAACACAATCAAAGAAAAGACATCTGCCGATAATAGGAAAAGAACAATAGATTCTCTATAGAACTCCAGTCACCCCCAACATTTCTGCTTTCAATCTCAGACAAAGTTATGGGAAGCAGGAGAATTGATTCAGCACTATGCAAATTCCAGATGCTCTTGCATTACTTAAATATATCTGTTTTACCTTCTGGTATAGTGAGTTTAAAAAAGGCAGAGATAAATCACTCCAATATTATTGCAAAAACCCCTACAGGAATGTAGCTATTATTTCACTGAGATTTAGACACAATTTGAGGGGGTTTACCTTGTATATATATCAAGAAGCAGGCGTAGTGGCTGAGTAACTGCTTTGCATATAGGAAATCTCAGGTTCATTTATTGGCATTTCTAGATCAGTCTAAAGAAACTGCACTCTGGAGTCAGATTTTTTTTTTGTTACCACTTTGACTAGGAATTTTGAATTTCTGAGTCACCAACATTGAGCTAGACGAATCAATAATTTGGCTCAAAATAGGACATACTCCAAGGAAGTAGATGATGTAGAGCAGAGGTGGGTTTCAGCAGGTTCTGAACAGTTCTGGAGAACCGGTAGTGGAAATTTTGAGTAGGTGGTAATACCACCTCTGACTGGCCCCGCCCCCATCTATTCTCTGCCTCCCGAGTCCCAGCTGATCGGAAGGAAATGAGGATTTTGCAGTATCCTTCCCCTGGAGTGGGGAGGGAATGGAGATTTTACAGTATCCTTCCCTTGCCACGCCCACCAAGCCAAGCCACGCCCACAGAACCGGTAGTAAAAAAATTTGAAACCCACCATTGATGTAGAGGTCGAACAAATTACTGTTTAACCTTGTTATTGAGAAAGCGATAGAGAATAGCAGATATTCTACTGGAGTGGGAAGCCCATGGTCCTCCAGCTGCTGCAGTTCTCAGTCCAACTCTGGTGACAGTGGGGTTACTCATTATCTCTCATGCAATGGTAGTTGATTTTTGTAACTTGCTCAATCCTACAAGATATATTATAGAAATATTACATTTCTTTCCTTCTCTGATAGGAAACAATATATTCTGTTATATCATTTGCTAATACTAGAACTTCAATATCATACCGTAGGTAGTCCTCAACTTACGATTATTCATTTAATGATCACTCAAAGTTACAATGATACTGAAAAAAGTGACTTACAAGCAGTCATAGCATCCCCATGGTTATAGGATCAAAATCCAGGCATTTGGCAACCGGTATGTATTTACGATGGTTATAGCATCCCGGAGTCACAAGATTGCCATTCCAACAAGCAAAGTCAATGGTGAAAGATGGATTTGCTTATCAACCATGGCAAAAAAGATTACAAAATTGGATGTGAATCACTAAATGAGTGTGTTACTTAGAATGGAAAGTCCAGTCTCAGTTGTGGTTATAAGTCAATAACTATTTGTATCTAATATTAGAGCAACTTCAGTGATCTGATTAAACATCTAACTTATCATGGTGAAAGCTCTAAACCTTCATTTCTATTACCTTACTGTCTTTTTTTTTTCTTAGAAGGGCCACGATCCATGGAACTGTATTGCTGACAAACATGCATTGAACAAATATGGTTTCTATGAATTCAGTATTGATAGATTGATTGCACTTGTAATTCTAAAAAGGATTGGCATTTGAATGTGTATCATTTTCTGGGGCTGACCATTAAAAATAAGCATATTCATAATATTGAACCTTTTGGCTTCTAAAATTCTTCATAGAAACAAACAATCTAACATTTTGGGAAAGACAAGAAAGCAGCATTCCTTTTATTATGAACCATGAACTACTCTCTTTCCTATTGTAAAACAAATGCACCTGTATTCTTTGTCAAAGATTACAGCCATTACAAGAATAAAAAAAAATACTGTTTTTGCCAAGCTGGTCCCATAACAACCAATTTTCTTTCATTGTCTGGACTGCTACATTGGATGGATAAATGAGTGAATTATATATAAATGTGTGAGGAGAAAAAGATTGCCTTGTTTTTTTCCTCCATTTATTTAGATATTTCTTTTTGGACAGCAGTGTTTTCTGGCTAATGGTCAAAGTGATGTTTCATCTTTATTCCCTGTTCTTTCCCTTCTTTGGGAAGCAACACTATGGGGCTATTAGGCCTGAGAGGCAGAGTAGTTGCCATGGTAGCAGTTACATGGGCTAGGAGGCACATTGGACAGGACTTCTGGGGTGGTTACCAATCCATATAATTTCCATATGCAAATTAATTAGGTATTAATTTCTAGGTAATTATTATCTAGGTAATTAGGTATTATTCTATAAATAAGGGGGTTATGTCAATACAAAATGGCAAACCCCTTGCAAAGACCTGTTCTTCATATAACTAGCCGTTTAAGTTGTAACAGTGTCTTATTCATTGCTCAAAACCATCATCAGGCATTGTTTTCATAGTGTGTTCTGTCATTCTGTTTTGTTCTACTAGTTTGTAAGCTGACTTAGAAAAGTGAATGCCTCAAAATAGAACAGGATAGAAATCAATAAAATAAATGAGCAGAATCATTCTGTAGTGCCAAGTATTTCCTTTAGCTTATGAACAGGGCCTCATCTGTTTATAGTTTTTGTCTTTTATGAATATGTTTATGCCTTTTATGATCATGTATAGTTGCTTAATAAAGAGTCTTGCTATTTAAACAAATTATTTCACTGGATCAACAAACAATTCAATCCCTTCTTCCAGGAATCCTCACCCCTTACAATAATGTTGATGCCTACCTTATGTCAGACAGAAGAATTAATTCAAATTTTAAATGTTAATGTAATTGCTTTAGTTGGTAGAGTCCCAAAATGCTTAAAATCTTGCTCAAATATACTCACCCATATAGGTGCATGCCCAAACACACATGAATCATTAGTATATTATGCACAGTCCAGTTTAGAGGATGGTTTAAAATAGACCAAACCATTTGGAGTCATTGCAAAATTACTTTTTAACTAGAAAAGTAATTGATACAACATTCCTTCAGATTCTTCAATTGTGTGTCTTCATTAAATTAACCAAGACATATATAGTAGTAAATTTTCAGCGGGGCAGGCAACTGAGTCATGCATATTTTCCATTCCATTCTCTCCCCTCCTCCAAAGTGCAACTGATAGTTATTTTTACTAAATTTATGGACATCGAGAGCTAGACCAGCAAGAGGGCAGAACTAAACATAGAAATCCCTGTAGCAGGACATAACTAGAGGGCTGTGCAGTCCAAGATAAGACTGCAAATGAGGATTAGGATTAGGATTGGCAGAATCTGTCTTGCTTAGATGGAAGAAGGCCTCAGATTAAAGACCATAGACTATTCCCCATCTTATGGGGAGCACAGATCTCAATCAGAAAGGAACACCAGAGGCAAGAGCCACTAACAAAGATGTGCAAAGGATGGTTGTTGGCACTTTACATGCGCTGATTTTGAAGGCTAACACATTTTGCTTTTCTCTTTTTAATGCCTTGTTTTCTTGCAAATCTTCTGAATTTTTGAAAGGATCCAAAATAGACTATTCCATTCTCAGGGTGGACAGAGTATGCCTCACTCTGTTTCCCTTACACTTTTGTTTTCACAGGTCCTGTATATGTAGAGGTAATTTACTCTTGAGACTTAACACTAAGAAAGATTTATGTTTCTACAGATGTACTGTAGTCTATAAACAAAAGGGCAAGTATTAGGTTAACAGAGATGATGCAAGAAGCACATGTTTGTACCATATGCTGCATGTGGATTTAAGAGGTTGCTGAGTTTTACAAAAACAGGATATTGTAAAAATCTACTGCAGCCTTTGAAACATGTGAATAAGCAACAGCTCTGTTATTGTACAGCGTACAGTCTAATTTATATGACTTAACAACTCGGGAGGAAAATTTGTTATGGGAATACACTGCAGTAGTTAAAAAAATTCTCATTACTCATGACATTATCAAAGGTTACTGGGTCACTGACCTCCTTCAACATGGAATCGGAAAAATGTGTGTTGTAAAGGGCAGGTCTCCGAAAA
The DNA here is from genome assembly GCA_003457575.1 of Thermophis baileyi. Lineage (NCBI taxonomy): Eukaryota > Metazoa > Chordata > Lepidosauria > Squamata > Dipsadidae > Thermophis > Thermophis baileyi. The sequence continues at coordinate 4,569,003 of QLTV01003388.1, forward strand.
GAAACGACAAAGGAAATTACAGCATTGTTTTTTTTATTTATAAGCAGAGAGCTCTAAATAAAAAGGCTGAATCCAGTAACGAGAATCTGGCACACTTTGCTTTGAAATAGCCTCAAAAGCAAAACAGTTTTTCAGGCAAAGCAAAGGAAAGATATGAGAGTAACTTACAATCTTTTATTATACACAATATAGGCCCGTGATGGCGAACCTATGGCACACGTGCTGGAAGTGGCATGCAGAGCCATCTCTCCGGGCACGTGAGCCATTGCCTGTTGCTCTTCCGGGTTCCGGCGTGCCGGCCAGCTGGTCTTCACACATGCCGGAGCGCTGGAAACCGGAAGAGCAGCTGCCTGGTGCGCATGTGCTTCTGATTTTGGGCGTGTGCATGCGCACCGGCCAGCTGGTCTTCATGTGCGCATGCATGCCAGAAACTCAAAAACCAGGTGGCTGGTGCGCATGCGCACACCAGAAACCGGAAGATCATCTTCCTGGCGCACGCATGCACACTGGGTGGCTGCTCTTCCGGTTTCCGGCACGTACACGCGCGTATGCTCCCGTTTCGGCACCGAAAAGGTTCGCCAACACTGGTATAGGCCTTGCTAAAGCCTTCCTTTGCTCTACTCAACTGCTAGCAGCACAGAAGAACAATTGCCAATGAATCTGTACCTTGGTTTTTCAAATTAATTTTCTTAATTTCTTTCCATGCTTTCAAATGCCTGAGGTGTTACTGTCTGTCTATGTAGTTACAATATTGCTCTTGTTTTACATCAACCATTGCCTGTTCCTTTACTTCTGGGTACAATTTAAATGCTTATTTATTCGGCTTGGGATTAGGCCATTTGAAAGTGATTTCTTTTATATGACCTTATCCATCTCTAGGAGATACAAAAGAAATCCTGCTATGGGTGCTACTGTTATTGGAACTCTGCTAATGAGTATAGAAACAGAAACTGTCTGCTATATCACCCAAGTAGTGGGATTTCCTTGCACAAGAGATCAATCTAATTTGGCATCCTTCAACTTGACACTTCCCGCTAAATCAAACTATATTTCTATCATATCAGTTGTTGGGTTCTGGGACAGAAGAGGCTTGAGGCAAGCTTCAAACAACAGCTCTTTATTGCAACTATATACAAGATCCAGCAGAGAGCCAGGCTGACAGCTTCCCCTTTTATAGGGAGCTGTCAGATGGCACAGCCAATCAGCAGTCTCCATTTTCCCGCTCAAACAGCGGACTTTAGAGTAGACCAGGCAGTCTCAATATCTAACACCCCTCCCCTCTTAGTTGGAACTGTCCACTTTGCATACGTAGTCCCGTAGGTAGGTGGGGCGTTTAGGAACTCTACTGGACCTGCGTGGTTCAGTAGGGGAGTTGGCTTCGGCCAGAGAGGTTGGGTCTGCTGTCGTCTCTGGCTCTGCCCGTGGAAGCTCCTGGAAGCTTTCGGGCGGGGTCGTGGATTTATCTGGAACCGGTTCGCGGTCATGACGTCGCTGGAGCCCTGGGTTGTCAGGTAGGTGTTCCGTCGCCCTCGGATTTGACTCAGCTGTAGGGAAATCACCATTAGGGTAGTTTTGGTAATCTGTGTTTGTGGGTTGGTGGTTGCGCAGTTGGTCTACAGTATGTGCCACTGCCATTTTCTCATGTCTGCTAATGGTACAATATAGGACTGGGGACTTGTGACTCCGATTATTTCCCCAGGTAACCATAGGGGCCCCTCGGCGAAGTTCCTTGCGAACACTTGGTCGTGTATTGTAAAGGACCTGGTTCGATTCTGATCGGGCTTCTCTTTTTGATTAGAGTAATTGGGGTGTAATCTGTCTAGTACTGAGTGGAGTCACCGGCCCATTAAGAGTTCGGCTGGACTTCTTCCTGTGGCTGCACTGGGGGTTATATGTAAGACCAAGAGGAATTTGTCCACTCTTGCTTGCCAGTCCCCTGGGCCTAGGCACCCCAGTGCCTCTTTGGCTGATCTGACCATGCGTTCAACCTGACCATTACAGGCCGGATTAAAAGGAGCGGTCAGTGCGTGGCGAATGCCTTGTTCGGCCAGGAATCCCTCGAATTGTGTGTCCGTGAATTGAGGCCCGTTGTCTGAGACTATCACGTCTGGTAACCCGTGGGTGGCAAAGAGCTTTCTGAGCGTGCGGATTACTGCCTCGGCAGTGGTTGACCCCATTAATAGGATCTCCAGCCATTTGGAGTATGCATCAACCACTACCATGAATGTTTGGCCATGGAATGGACCTGCGAAATCAATATGGATTCTCGACCAGGGTGCCCTAGGCCTTTCTCATTCCTGAACCGGGGCTTTGGGGGGCGCGGCCCTAGATTCCTGGCATGGTGTACAGCCGGCCACCCATTCTTCTATTTGCTTGTCCATGTTTGGCCACCAAACATAACTCTGGGCCAGCGCCTTCATCCTGACCACCCCCGGGTGACCCTCATGCAATGCCCTTAGTATCTCCTCTCGTAGCGATGGAGGAACAATGATGCAATCTCCCCACAATAGGCAACACCCTTGCGCCGAGATTTCGTGCTGTCTTGTAAAATACAGTTTAAAGTCTGGTTTGACAGGCCCTTGTGGCCATCCCCTCCAAACCCAGTTCAAAATAGTCCGAAAGGTCGGGTCCTTGGCTGACTGTGCAGCCACCTCTGCCGAAGTGACCAGGCCAGAGTCTAGGCAGTCAATGAGGAGGACAGGGACACCCAGAGTAGGGTCATCCACAAGGACTGGCAGTGGGCAATGGCTGAGGGCATCAGCATACCCCATGGATTTTCCCGGCTGGTGGGTCAGCTTATAGGAATAGGCTGCGAGGAAGATGGTCCATCTGGTGAGCAGGGGGGAGAGAGATGCCAGTGTGGGGCGGTTCCCAGCGATAAGCCCTAACAAGGGCTTGTGGTCAGTGACCAGCTCAAAGTCCCTGCCGTAAAGGTATTCATGAAAACGTTTCACCCCGGCCACCGCAGCAAACGCTTCCCTGTCAAGCTGACTGTAGTTGCGTTCAGCACTGGACAGCGTCCTGGAAAAGTAAGCGACAGGGGCCTCCAGGCTGTTGGGCAGCCACTGGCTCAGGACAGCCCCGACCCCAAACTGGGAGGCATCGCACACCAACACCACCGGTAGCATCTCGTTGAATTGGAGAAGGAAGCTGTCTTCGGACAGGAGGTGCTTAACGGCCCGGAAAGCAACCGCCTCGGACTTTCCCCAAACCCAGGGAGCTTTCTTGGACAGGAGGCGATGTAGGGGCTCGGCAACAGTAGCCTTATTTTTTAAAAACACACTGTAGAAATTAGCAGTCCTAAAAAGGCTTGGAGCTCGGACTTGTTGATGGGTGTGGGGGCTTCTTGGATTGCCCTGACCTTGTTCTTAGTAGGGTGGATGCCAATCCCATCTATGTGATAACCTAGGAACTCCACTTCAGGTACCCCTATCTGGAATTTGCTCCCCTTGACTCTGAGACCGGAAGCTCTAAACCTGCATAGGACCTCCATAAGTCTAGCCTTCAGTTGGGTTTCGTCGCAGGCAGTGATGAGTACGTCATTGAAATAGGGCACTATGCCTGGAATCTTAGTTAGAAGTCGTTCCATAATCCCCTGAAATATTCCAGGGGCTACGCTGACCCCAAATTGTAAGCGGTTATATTTAAACGCCCCCCTATGCGTGACTATGGTTTGCGCCTCAGCTGTAGCGCCATCTACCAGCAGTTGCTGGTACGCCTGCATGAGATCTAGTTTAGCAAAGATGGCGCCCAGGCCTAGCGTGTGCAATAAATGCTGGACAATTGGGACTGGGTATGCACTCTGTTGAAGGGCCTTATTAAGGGTGCATTTATAATCAGCACAGATGCGCACTGACCCATCGCTTTTGACCAGCGTCACTATGGGTGTCTCCCATTTTGCATGATCGCCCGGCTCTAACACTCCCTGGCTAATTAGCTTGTCCAATTCATGGTTGATCTTGGGCTTCAAAACGAAGGGGACCCTCCAGGGTTTCATCCTGATTGGTGCTATGCTAGGGTCAAGGCTAAAGGAAATAGGGGTGCCCACATACTTGCCGAGCCCTTCATCAAACACGTCGTGGAATTCTCGCAGCAGGTCGTCAGCAAAGCCACTGGTGACAGCGTTGACCCATGCCTAGGGCACTAAACCAGTCCAGCCCCAATAGACTAGGGAGGCAGCCACATACCACTGTCAGGGGGAGGTCTCCTTCAAATCTGCCGAAACGAACGTGGAAGTTGTTCCAGCCCAAGACAGGGATGTGATTCCCTTGATAATCACTGAGCTTTAGGCTTTGCACTTTGAGTTGATTCTGTCTGAGTGCCTGACTGGCCTGACAGCAGCCCAGGACATAACTGAGATTGATGAGCCCGTGTCAACCTCCATTTCACAGGGAGACCCCTCTATTGACACAGTCACATGTATTTTCTTATGGCTAGGGGTACTCGCCTATCCGATCCTGGTTTGGTTGGTCTCCGGTGTTCTGCTGTGCCCGGTGTGGCACTTGGCTTTTGGTGGATAGCAATAGCAATAGCACTTAGACTTATATACCGCTTCATAGTGCTTTACAGCCCTCTCTAAGCGGTTTACAGAGTTAGCATATTGCCCCCAACAATCTGGGTCCTCATTTTACCCACCTCAGAAGGATGGAAGGCTGAGTCAACCTTGAGCCGGTGAGATTTGAACCACCGAACTGCAGCTAGCAGTCAGCTGAAGTAGCCTGCAGTGCTGCACTCTAACCACTGCGCCACCTCGGCTCTTTAAATCTCGCCTCTGGCCTCGTCTCGCCTCGTCCTGTGTGGCATCAGGGTTGGTGCACTTACTGGGTAGGTTCACTCGGCAGACTTTGGCGAGGTGACCCGGTCGTTCGCAGCGCCGGCAAATGGCATCTCGGAACCTGCAGGTGGCTCGTGGGTGCGGACCCCCACAGCTATAGCAAGGTTGTGGTCTTTGTGCTTCTGCTCCTCGGCGCCGGTCTGTCCGGTAGACCTCCTCCTCGCTGTCATCCTCGGGGTCGTCTAGGCACTGGTTCTGGTGGATCACTGGCATTGCCTTCTGGGGTGCCGGCATGCTTTGTCGGTGGAGCGACTCCGCAGCTTTATTAGATGACTCGGTTGCCCTTGCCTCATCCAATGCTGTTTGTAGCGTTACATTGGACTTTGCAAGTAGTCTTCATTGCAAGCGAATGTCCTGCACCCCACATATTAGTTGGTCTAATAATATGTCATCTAGGTCCCTAAATTCGCAGTGCACCGCAGCCTTCCTCAGTGCCGCCAGGTATTGATTGATGGACTCCCCCTCCTTCTGTAATCGTTGGCGGAATTCATGCCGTCTGACCACCTTGGAGGGCATCGGATCGTAGTGGGTCTGCAGCATGTTCTGCAGGACCTGCCAGGGAACTGTCTCCACTGGCGTCGGCTCTGACAGGGACTCAGCCGTGTTGAAAACCTCATGGCCGCAATGGCTGAGGAAAAGCGCCCGTTTCCTATTGTCAGCCAGGCCGAGAAGGTCATTGGCCTCCAAAAAACACCTGAAGCGGGTCATGTAGGACCCCCAGTTCTCCTTCGCTGGGTCAAAGGGAGTCGGTGGATGGAATGCTGACATCTCGGCCTATGCGGTTTGAATTTTACCGTGCAAAATGGCCGCAAAATTTGTTTATGAATAATAATTTGTATACAGGTGTCCAAAAAAGGCAAAGTTTAATTTTAAAACATATGAAATATCTGAGTGTTTCCCCTAGATTTGTGGGACTATGCCTTTTAGAAGTAGTTCCCATTATGCATTAAAAATAATTTCCCTTGTAGAAAATAAAACAATATAGATTTTTTTTTTTAGCTTACATAGGTTTACCACCAACTTTATATTACAATTAAGTGAGAAATACAGACGGGAGATTGAATCCTTATTCAGAAGCAGATCATTCCCCATTAGTGACTTGTAACATCTTCTAGAGTCGTTCAACCATTGTAGCAAAATGAGGGCAGATTTTATATCATTTTAATAATGCTGGGTGATCTTATGAAGATGCTTCCCATCACTAGAAATGAGACTGTCTCAGCATGAGCGGTAAGTCTGCAAAGCAATTTCCTGGCGACTCTATTCAGGAAAAGAATTAAGACAGTTAGAAAAGCCTCACAGGTGAGACCAAGAGGCCCATCTGCTCCATTTATAAAGAAGCTTGGTGGAAAGCTCATAAGCAAGTTATAAAAGTCCAGTCTCTAAATATGAATAAATGCATATTTATTTGTTCAAATTGTGTAGCTGCCCATCTTGCCTAAGTCATTCTTTATCCAGCAAGCCAGGCTAGATGCATACATTTAATATAGGGATGCCATTGCTGGATAACTGCAGGTAGTGCTTGGGATACGTGAGAAAAGACAAATAATTAATATTCTACACTATTCCCTCAAGAGCACTCCTAAGCTAAATGATGCAGATAGGCTGTTTTGGCCCTGCATTTGGCTGTTTTATGCAGACATTAATTACACCGCATCCTATTAACTATTTCATCATTGAATAGATGGGAAAATTGAGGTAGTACCTGAATCATGGAATAAATGATTGTTAGTATCAGCTGTTCAAGTGTTTAATTAGATTAGTCTAGAATTACAGGTGATCTCTGACTAGATTTGACTGTTTATTTCCCTCAGGCAAGAATGCCAGAAAAGCAAAGGAAAAAATCTGTCCATACCTTGATTTGTAGGCAAGTTTTTAGTAATTGAATGTACAACTATTGCATTAGGATTTACTCATGGATCCATTCAAAAACATTGAGTTATCCTCTTTTTTCTATCTCTTGTTCTATACTAAGCTCTGATGAAGGATTCAAGGACTGAGCCCCAGTTTCAAGTACCTTTTTTCATTCCGTTTTACATGTTGGCAACCCTATCAAGGACATATTCTTTAATTTTGATAGTGCAAAAATAATTCTTGCCAGAGAAGTGAATGCAGGAAGAGTTACTAGAAGAAACTTTCAATAATACCTAAGCCATCTGGTTGGGCATGGAAGCTACCACTGCCAGCAAAATGCTTCACATCATTATTGGATGAGGTTCTCTTTTGTAGCATTGTTCCCTGAAGCATGTGCAAAATAATTTGCATATGTAAAATGTTCTTGCAGAAAAAATGCCAAGACTAGATTGGTTTTTGCTCTTTAGCAAGTCTGGTATGCTCAACATTGCAACATACGGTAGTCACATTTATTAGGTCAGTAGTGCATTTAGAGTTAGAAATGTCAACCCACCGTTCCACCACCAGACTTCAGCTAATCTTGAGATGGAGGTCTATATTTTGCAAAAGTATAGGGTAAAGGATGTGAAGAAGTGATAAATTCCAGTGTTATATCCAGCTCATATGTAAGAACATAAAAACATCCTGTTGGATCAGGCTGTAGATCCATCTAATCCAGCATTCTGTTCACACAGTGGCCAACTGGATGCATTTCAGAAGCTCATAAGCTTGAGAACTGTCTCCTTCCTCTGTCACTTCCCAGCAATCAGTTTTTCATGCTAGCTGCCTATGATTGAGAAGGCAGTAAACAGCCATTAATGTTAATCACCATCAGTAGCCTAATCCTCTGTGAACGTGTCCAGTCCCTTTTTAAAGCCATCCAAATTGGCTGCTTTTACTACAACTGCTGGCAGCAAATTCCACAGTTTAAATATGTATTGTGAGAAAAAGAATTTCCTTCTGGCAATCCAGAATCTCTCTGCATTTAGTTTCAATGGATAACCTTGAGTTCTTCTACATTGTGAGAGAGGAATAAAGTTTCTTTATCTCTATATTATGTGTGCCATGCATGATTTTATATGTCATACTGTATCTTCTTTATTCTCCTTCATTCCAAGTTGCTTGTGGGAAATAGCTTGGATGCCCCCTTTTTAGCTTTTCTAGCTCTGGGATATCCTTTCTATAACAGGTTCTATAACAAGAATTGCAAACTTTTCTATACACAGTCTTAACATAACTTTTATGGCGTCATTACTGAATTTTGTTATTGTTGTTGTTCTGTCTCAATGTCTGGAGGTTGGGGTATGGATGCAGAACAACAAGTTCGACCCAGGCTTTGTGTTGTGGGGCCTTCTGATTTGGGATTTACCACCTCTTATTCTGGATGGAGTTGCACTGCCCCAAACAGACTTGATGCACATAGTCTGGAGGTCCTTCTGGATTCATGACTTCAACTCAAAGCGCTGGTGGCAGCTTTGGCCAGGAGGGCCTTTGCACAGCTGCATGTAGTTCACCAGTTGTGCTCTTTCCTCACCAGGAAACTCCGCTCTCGGTCATCTGGTTACCTTCTGAATGGATTACTATAACATACTCTGCATGGGGCTGCTCTAGAAAAGCATCTGGAAGCTGCAGCTGGTGTAAAATGTGACAGTACCGGCAGTTATGTGCACCCCTTGAGTAGCACACACTATATGTCTGCTCCACAAGCTGCATTGGCTACCAGTGTGCTTCTGGGTGCAATTCAAGGTGCTGGTAATGACCTATAAAGCCCTACAGAACAGGACTAGGATATTAGTCCACTTCTCCCCAGTTAATATCTACCCATTCCATTAGATCTGGCAGGAGAGGCATGTTACAGTTCCCATTTACCATGCCATTTGATAGGACCCACGAAGAGAAGCTTTTGTGCCATGGTGCCTGCCCTTTGGAACATCATTCCCTTGGAACTTCAATTGGCACCCACCCTTTTGGTTTTTAGGAAGGAGCTGAAAACTTGGCTGTGCCATCATGCCTGGGCAGTAGTGGTGAACCTTGGCAGTAGCTATATTAAATGAATGTATGCTGCATATTCCCAGGCTATAATTATGTTTTACTGAATTTTAAATTATTATTTTATAATAGTTTTATGCTGCTGTGCTTATTTTTTTACTATATCTGTTGTTGTTTTAATTGTTGTGAGCCGCTCAGAGTCAAACTTCTGAAATGGATGGCTATACTAATTTAATAAACAGACAAACAAATAAAATTTCTACCTTCAATTCCCTCCATAAGCACGGAATATGCCTTTTTATAACAGCTACCCACCAGTTGACATTTCACAAAGCTGTCTACCATGATTCCAAGATTCATTTCCTGGTTGATCACTCCAATTCAAATTCCATTATTATATAGGCAATATTTGTTTGTGCCAGCATGGATTATTTTATACTTGCTCATACTGAATTGTATTTGCAATTGTGAATCCAGTTTAGAGAGGTCGTTTGTTCTGTTTATAAAATTTTAATTAAAGATTTACAAAGAACATAAAAACTAACACATGCTAATAAAGGATAAAAAAAGCAAACAAAAAAAAATAAAGAAAAGAAAAAATATAGAAGAAAACCAAAAGAAATAGAGAGAAAAAGCCTCCAATTTCTTCCACAGCAAATACAGGTACAATTACAATATTGTCTCTTACGTTATGATTACAAAAAAACCCCTTCATTTTTTCTATTATCTGTGTAGCAATAGCAATAGTAACCTAACCTAAATCTTTTTTTTCATTATCCAATTTTTTTCTAATCATCAGAATCACAAATCAAGAGTGCATTTTTTTCTGCAAAAAAAGTCTATAAGGAGTTTCTAGTCAGCCATAAATAGATTTTTTTTCTCTAATCAAAGAGGTTAATTTAGCCATCTCTACAAGTTCCATCATCTTCACCAGCCATTCCGCTATTGCAGGAAATGGCAAATTTCCCCACTCATGACCATATAGTATAGTAGTTTCACTGAGTTATCATATATTTAAAAAAATTATGACTTTTTTTTAGTTGTCTGTCCATTAGTCCCAAAAGAAAAGTCTCTGGTTTCATTTGTACTTTAATCTTTAAAAGCTTATGGATTAATATATGTATTTGTATCCGCTTTTTAGTTTTTTTACATCTCCACCAAACATGGTAAAATATTACTTTATGTTTTTTACAATTCTAGCAAAGATTCAAAGTATCTTCAACCAACCAACCAATCAATCAATCAATCAGAATACAATAAGCCACGGTGGCGCAGTGGTTAGAGTGCAATACTGCAGGCTACTTCTGCTGACTGCCGGCTGCCTGCAATTTGGCAGTTCGAATCTCACCAGGCTCAAGGTTGACTCAGCCTTCCATCCTTCCGAGGTCGGTAAAATGAGGACCCAGAT
>QLTV01003388.1:4581885-4612578 GCA_003457575.1 Thermophis baileyi
GGGGTCCAGAGATGTCGTAGGATTTTAGTTTCAGAAGTAGTTTGACGTGTACCACTTTGCAGAAATCTATGTAAATTGCGTCTATTGTTTTGCCCTGATCAAGTTTTGAGGTCCATATATTTTTGCAGTGTAGATTGCAGGATACTTTTTTTCTGAAACCGAATTGCTTGTTTGAGAGTAGGTTGTTAGTTTCTAGGTGGAGGGTAATGGATTGGTTTATGATTGATTCCATGACTTTGCAGGTGATGCAGCATAAAGAGATTGATCTGTAATTTTCAACTAGGCTGGGATCTCCCTTTTTGAAGATGGGGATGACCGTGGCTAGTGACCATAGGTTTGGTAGGGAGCTGGTCCTGAAGGATTTTTTAAAGATTATGCTTAGTGGTTCAGCCATAGCTGTGGAGAGCTTTTATAACAATGTTCTCTATAAAATCTTTTATTCACTTTAAACCCTTCTGATAATAGTATGTAAAAATACCTGTTGACATGGATATCCTTCTATTACCAGATTTTCTTTTGATTTTGCTTTACAATCCCTTTGAGAGAATTCTAGTACATCACAGTAAATTAACCCTGTGTATTTACTTCTCATTTCTCATCTACAAAATAATTTTTGTGCTGAAATCCACAAATGTATTTTTGGGCAGAACCTTAATTTATATTTATTCCATATTTTAAGTATAGCCTGGCTAAATAATCATTTTTAATGTCTACATTCACCTTAGTTTTATCATACCATAAATATTTACACCACTCAAAATCTCAGATCATGACTTTCTAAATCTAATATCCTTCTCCTCCTTAACAATATCAACTCTTTCATCCAAGTTGAGCAACAGGCAGCAAAAATATAGTTTTAAATCCAGTAGATCTAATCCTTCTCTTTCCTTCACATCTTTTAGCACCTTATATTTAACTCATGTTTTCCCCCTTGCCATACAAATTTAAATGTGTCCTTCTGTCATTGTTTAAATGGTACATCGTTTGTCAAAACGGGTATTGTTCTGAAACAGAAATAGCATTATAGGTATAACCAGGGGTGGTTTCTAACTTACCTTGCTGCCGGTTCGCTTCCTCCCACACTGCGTGGCCACAAAAAAAAGGACAAAAAAAGATGGCGGCGCCCACAGACCGGCACCGACCGAACCGGTGATGTCACCAGCGGGTCGCTACCGGTTCGGGCGAACCGGTCCAAACCAGGAGGAACCCACCTCTGGGTATAACACTCATTTAATCATAGAAATTCTACCCAACAATGACAACTGTAACTTGCACCATTGGACATCTTTTTAAACTTCATTCCACATCTTAACATAATTATTTTGAAATTATTTTGTCATTGTTAGGTAGAATTCATGTTTGTCATAGTTATACCCACAGATGTTACTTTCTTCTCGATTAAAAAAAGCAATTTTTGTGATGAAATATTGTCTGGATTTCCAGGAGTGGGGGGAGTGTAGTTTAGAGGAAGAGACAACACAGTTTGTGTGATAGACACAGGGCATGGACAGCTCTTCCATAATAATTCCCAGGGTATATGTTTTATGATGCAAGTAGTCTGCTTTAGTTTATCAAAATTTCTGTCTATTGGTGAGAAACAATAAAGATATCTGCTTAGAAAAATCACAACATGTATTTCTTGGTGTTTAGTGCCTGACAATTTTCTATATCAACTCTGTTTGATTTTATGTCTTCATATTTTTTGTTAAGAAAATATTCTATTTATTAATCATGAAACCTGCTAAGGGACCAAATTCTTTTAATTTACTCATTATTTATTTATTAAATTTTCTTCCTGAGCAGGTGACTCAGGGCAGCTATATAGAAATTTCATTAGAAATTCAATTCTCTTTAAGGGGTCTGCTAAAATCAACAGCAAAAACATTTGCAAAACCTTTTAACTTTATATTACTCTGTTTTAATCATTGTGCTCATGTCCTCTCATCTTTTCTAATATCTTGATTTAATATTTCAAGAACTAAAATAAACCAAAGCAGGAAACAATGGGCAGCCTTGTCTTGCTCCTTTTTCAATCTCACATGGTTTGGTTAAATCATCATTAACAATTGTTTGCACTGTGAAGTATAAATTAATTTCACCCATTTTATAAAATTCTCTCCACAACTCATATCTTCAAAAACCTTAAACATAAAAGTCCAATTTAAGTTGTCAAAAGCCTTCTCTGCATCTAGAAAGATAAATGCAGCTTATTTTTCATTATGTTGTTCCAAATATTCCAAAATATCCAACACATTAATTAATCTAACGTTATCTTTCAACTATCTTGAAAGATACTGTTAGATTACATTTTAATAAAAACCACTGATCTGCATGAAGTCTCACAAAATTATTTTCAATCTTTCCGCTAAAATCATTATAAACAGTTTATAATCATTATTCATCAATGATATTGATCTGAAATTCTTTGCTAAAGTTAAGTCCTCTCCTTCTTTAGATAGCAAGTTTCAGGCATTTTTCCACCTTGTATATAGAATTCATCATGTCTTGTAAAGGCTTTACATGTAAAGGCTGTAAAAGTTCATCCTCAAAACATATATAATATATACTAGTCCATCTGGCCCAAGTACCTTTTGTGGTTTACTCTGATGAAATTGCTGATGAAATTTTCCTTATCATTCTAGGTCCATTCAAAATTTGCCTTTGTTCTTCTATAATCCTTGGTAAATTTTGTTTTCTCAGATGCATCTATTTTCTTCTATATTCTGCCTCAGTTTTGAGAGGTCATTTTGTAGTTCTTCACAATCTCTGTTTGATTTTACTATCCTAACCATCTAATGCAGGGGTGTCAAACTCAAGGCCCACGGGCTGGATCCACCCCAGAGAGTGCTTAGATCTCACCTGCAGGGCCACCCTGGAAACAGCAAAGGACCGGCCCGTGGTGCCTCTGCCAGCAAAAATGGAGTTCGGGAGGGCTGCACGTAAAATTAATAAAATATCTGAGAATTGTTTAACTAATTTTGCCAATTTTCTTTTTAGCATTTTCACTTCTTTCCTGGTGTATTGGCTCCCTCTTCCTGAATTTCTATGGAGATTCTCAGTCATCCAGGTCACAGTTGTCCCAAAAGCATTTTCAAAAAGCAACTGAACTTTTGGGACCTCTTCTTGAATCTTTCAAAGAAGGATAAACCTTAATCCTTATGAAATATAGCAAAATACATGTAATGTATAATAAAATAAGCACCTCTCATTTGTTTTGCAGAAACCTCCATGTATTTCATGAAACACAGAGTTCCTATAGAATATACTAGTTTTTAAAAATGTGATGGACAATCCTCTGTAAAAGAATAAGCATTTGATATGACTTGCCATGCTGTACATACAAATATACATTCAAAATTCTCAGACACTGAAAAATTATAATGGAATCCTATAAAGCAGTTTTATTACAAGTAGAGCTGCACAGTGGTTCAGATTGCAAGGGAAAAAAAGATATTTTGGCATGTGACTGGATGTTTAGTTTGCACTTCTTAGCAACTCTTTAAAATGTCTGCAGCTGCTATACAATCCTAAGAAAAGCCACCATTGGTTTAGGGAACTGCCAAGAGTGCTAAATGCACACCCACATCTGCTTCAAAGCAGCTTTTCTCCTTTGAACTTGATATCATTCAAATAAGTGGGGTTGAAAGTTTTTGCGGAGAGAATTGGATTTGAAATAAAGATATATTACATAAAGACAGCAGACAATTGTGCTAGTATGGGTACTGGTTAAAATGTTGGACAGTCACCAGGGAGGCTCAGATTCAAGTCCATTCTCAGCCACAGAAACTCACTGAGTGACTTAAGCCCCCCCCCTCTCTCCCTACCCCACTCAGAGTTATTATGGGGGGGAAACGGTAGGAGAGAATGCTATGTACTTAATCCCAACCTTCTGAATGAAAGGCAAGGCATAAAAACTAATGCATAGGTAATAAGAAATTGCATCTCTGTTTATTCACATTTTGTTGCCAAGGTTTGCCAACAGAATTTTTGGGAGCTGTGGATTTGGGATCTAATGTCTATGTACAGGTCATGAGTTGCTGGGTAAATGAGAAAACAGGTTTCAAATAGTTTCAAAACAAATAAGTAAATATGAACACTAGGCCCAATCCTTCATTGCAATTTTTTGGCACTCTGAAATTAATGCCATTTAAATATAAAGGTAATTGTTTAGTGGTCATTAATATATACCACTTCTGGACACAGAGCACAGTCATTCTTTCCACAGAGATGAAGAGTTGTGCATTCATGTGCATTCTTAGGAAAGCAACTGCATGAATATTAAGCAATAAACATAAGAACCTCTTCAATAGCTTTTGGCTCAATTGTTCTCAAGTTTATTTCTGGTGATCTAGTGAATCAAGCTGGAATCTTCATGATTACTGTTCATATAAGAACTTGGGGGGGGGGTTGGTGAAGAAAACTTAGATTTTTGTTCCTAAAAAGGTGACTTGGAGGCAACACGACAGAGATCAGCTACAGAGAATTGTTTACTTATAATGTAAAAGTTACAGTTGTCTGGTATTTCTTGCAATAGAACAAAGAGAAGGAGGCATTTTACTCATGTAATGAAATTAATTATAGTAACATGTTATGTGGGCTGTTTGGTTAGTTTTAAAAGGAGAGTAGACAAATTTGCGGGGTACTTTACATCCACCTCCAGCATCAGAGGCAGATGCTTCTGAATAATACCATTTGCTGCTGAACACAAGTGGGAAGGTGCTATTGCGCTCGTGATATTGCGTGAGGCCAGAGGCATCTGGTCAAAACACACTGTGGGAACAGAATACTTTGATAAACAAACAGGCCTTTAATCTGATCCAACCCAACCTAACTCTTCTCATGCTTTTATATTACATGCCAGACAAAATAATGGATATATAGCAATAAAAAGAACAAGGTGTATTAGCCTTCCGTATGCAGTAGCTATAAATGTCTAGGTACCAGATACCATGGCCAGACAATATATTAGTGTTGTGGCCCACCAGCGTCCCGTGCCGGTGCTCATGGATCCCAAGGACAATGAGGCGGTTGTGGCACGGTACCATCGGCCCGTGCACCTGGCGCCCGAGTCAGAGAGCGAGGAGGACGATGAGGTGGTTGTGGCACGGTACCATCGGCCCGTGCAACCTGGCGCCTGAGTCAGAGAGCGAGGAGGACGGTGAGGTGGTTGTGGCGAGGTACCATCGGCCGAGTCAGAGAGCGAGGAGGATGAGAGTCAACCAGGGCCTTCTGTACCTCCTGAGGAGCCCATCAGGGCTGAAGAAGAAGAGGAGGATGACTTCTGTCTGCTCGTGTATTTGTTCCAGTACGAGGCTTGTTTCTTGCATTTCAAGTTCTGGGAGATATCGTAAGAGCTGCTCCTTTATCTCTTGGACTCCGGCCAGCTGTTAAAGATTAGACATTTACCAGCAGGGGTTTGGAAAACCTATTTGGCCTTTTATTTTGTGTTCAAATTATTACGTTGCTCCTAAGAAGTTATTAGGAGACATTTATGAGTAAAAGAACAGTGTTTGGAAGTTTGTGTGTGCGTATTATTGGTGGCTCGTCGTTGGGGCAGAACAATTAGGGCCTTTGCTTTCACATCCTTATAATATTTCAAAGCTATCTGATTGCTCATTGCTGGATGCAGAACTTTGGACTAAATCAACCTTGGTCTGATCAACAACTTTATTTTCATGTGAAGATTGTATGATAAATATAGTTGCTCAGGTTGAGTGAAGAACTGCATAAACAAATTGGTAGTTGGGGGCTTTTTGCACATGGAAGCAATAAAGTATTCTTACTCAATATGAAAATGGCAGAAATTATTCCAACATAAAAGTGGGAATAGGGTTGGGAAGTGATTTCAAATAGACTCCTTCCTTCTATACACTAGTGGCTAAAGAGCTACTTCCCTTCCCATAGGGAAAGAGAGATAACAGAATAACAGAGTTGGAAAGGACCTTGGAGGTCTTCTACCACAACCTCCTGCTCAAGTAGGAAACCTTGTACCATTTCAAACAAATGATTGTCCAATCTCTTCTTAAAAACCTCCATTGTTGGAGCATCTACAGCTTCTGGAGGCAAGTCGTTCCAATTGTTCTGTCAGGAAATTTCTCCTTAGTTCTAGGTTGCTTCTCTCCATGATTAGTTTCCATTCACAGCTTCTTGTCCTGCCTTCAGGTGCTTTGGAGAATAGGTTGACTCCGTCTTCTTTGTGGCAGCCCCTTAGATATTGGAACACTGCTATCATGTCACCCCTAGTCCTTTTTTTTATTAAACAAGACATATGAGGTGGAAGCAGCTCTTCAGCTGCTCCCCCATGATAAAGCTTTACTGCAGTGCCTTGTGCAGAATTGTTTGGAACTGATAATTCAGCCAATACTGCCCCTGAAAGTTTGATGTGAAGTGCCAGAGCCACAGAGGGAACACTTGAGGCACAAATGACCAGGATTGGCATGATGTGCGTCAGATGGATCGGATGGCACAGCTTGTGCCATAAGAAACTGAGAAAATATCACTTTAAAATTGGAGCAGGAAAAAGTCATCCAGGCTGCTTGACTCACATTAAGGCTGAGTGCATTTAGCATTCAACAGTGTTATCAGTTCACATCCTTACATTTGTTTTTTTAACTCATTGATCTCTGAACTGACAGCAGTTCAGGTGGAAGAGCCTAGTATCATAAAACCAACAGATCTGAAGTAATGGTTTTGCTTGGTATATGGTATAAAATCCAGGCTAGATAGGAAGAAATTTAATGTTCTTCATCTCCATAAGCAACCAACCTATATATAATCCTGCTTCAGGGCCTCGAAGAACTTGACAGCACGTACTCTAATCAATGGTTCTTAGACTTATGACATGAAGTTGCAGCACATAAATCTTCCAGTTTGTGTCTATGTGGCTCCAATTAAGATCTCAGAAGGGTGAAGTGATTGGGGGGAGGGGATGTTCATAGCAAGATATTTAACTCCTAGTTATGTAGAAAATTAAAGGTCAAGTTCAAATACACACTAAATAATATACATCAATATTCTTTAGTATACCTAATTTATTTTATCTTATACAGTATCAACCTGTCAAATTGGAATAATTTTAATACAAAATGATTTGAGCCTTGATATGTGTATCCTGGACATATACCAATTCAATTTTGCTAATAACAGCTGGAAAGGAACAAGTAAAAAGATGCCCTTCATATGCATTGCAAAACTTATTGAGGGATTGTCTTTCTTAAGTGGCTCTTCCAAGACACTTGTTTCTTCATCAGTTGGGCACATTGTTTCTGCTTTTATTCTTTTTAGCTGAAGTTCAGTATCATAGTTTGTCTTGTACTGTTAGTAGATATTTTTGCCTTTCTTTCTATCCTTTTCAGTTAAACAATTTATGCTATCTAAATGTGGGGAAATGTTCTTTATTGGTTTAAATCCTTTGTTGCTAAAGTAGAGCAAGAGAACATATTCCAAACTGATAATAACTCTCATGTCTGATGCTTAATAAAAACATTTATTCCACTGTTAGTAACTCAAGATGGAAAGAACGACAACAAAAAAGTCAAAACAAAACATAGCATTCTTTTCACTTAAGAACCTCTTTTACAGACATGGTAAAACTTTATGATTGTTACTGCTGTCTGTTATACAGTATATTTGAACTGGAAAACGAAAAGGATGGATCATAAGAGCAAGGACATTTTAATTCAATTCCTCATAATGCTAGAATCCAAAACATACCAAGTCAGATGTGGATAGTGTGAAAAGATGAGAATGAGAACAACTGTTGTTATGCAGATCAGTCCTAAATGTGAGAAGTTTATGTAAAAAGACAGGCCTGGTGTAATAACAAGGCATGTACACATGAGACTGGGCTGCAAACATCCAGGCAATTATTACATGGCTGCAAAGAGATACTGAAAACTCTCTTTGCTGCTGTCTGGGGGTAGTCCAAATTTTTGCAGCCTAAAATAAGCCTGCTACAGATGGAAGATAATGTGAGTGGAGTAACTATAGAAAGTTTATATAGAAGGCTCTGTATAATTTAAGTTTATACAGGTACTCTTCCACTTACAAGCACAATTGAGCCCAAAATTTTCAATGCTAAGCAAGACAGATAAGTGAGTTTTGCCTTATTTTACGGATCTTTTTTGCCACAGTTGTTAAGTGAATCATTAGTAACATGGTTGTTAAGTACACCTGGCTTCCCCATTGACTTTGCTTGTCAGGTCGCAAAAGGTGATCACATGACCCTAGGACACTGCGACTGTCATAAATACATACCAGTTGCCGAGCGTCTGAATTCTGATGACATGACCATGGGGATGCTGCAATGATTGTAAATGTGAACAACGGTCATAAGTCACTTTTTTCAGTGCCATTGTAACTTCAGTCATTAAATGAATGAGCCGCCCAGAGTCCCTTGGGAGTTGGGCGGCATACAAATTTAATAAATAATAATAATAATAATAATAATAATAATAATGAATGGTTTAATGGAAAGTCAAGGACTACTTGTAGTACCGGCTTTTGTTTGATTTCCTTCAGTTATTTAACCCACAGGATCTGCTCTATCCTGAGCAATAACATACCCTTTGAGTTAAAGGCGGATAGGTTGTACTAAATGAGGCAAAATATATTGGAAATACAGTGTATTCAACTATTTTTTTTTCTCTTATAAGGAACTTTCCTTCTTTTTTCTTTCTTAAAAACATGGAGTAGGTTTCAAACACCAGAAATTCTTCATCTGGCCAAATTTCCGGAGGACCACGACCATTGAAGGAGAGAGAAAAAGGCAACCTTTTCGGGCGTCCCGCACACTTGGAGCTGAAAGTCACGGAGACCGCTCAAGCAGGTTGCTAGGCAACCTGTTCACGCTCTGCCCTTCTTACCCTCCCACTTTTGAATTAGCCCGTACGGAACGCGTTTCACTGTATTTGAGCCGTCTGAAGGCCCGTCGCTGCGATGCATTCTGGTCCTCGGCAATATGGCTGCCTCCTTGGTGTGCTACTGAGGAGAATTTGGCTCTCCGGAACAGTTTCCTTCAGCTTCCCAAACCCCGCTACTTGGGGAACTTCTCGGCGAAGAGGAACCACCAGCTGCCCGAGTCGGGGAACATAATGGGTCGAATTGGGCGCCCGTCGCTGCAGCCGCGCAAAAAGCAGGCACCTCCGCGGGGGTAGGACGCTTATTCCCCTCTGGCTGCACGCTGTCGGAAACGGGCCCAGGAGGGAGAGTCTTATCTCATCGCTTGGTCCGGAGTGATCCCCGAGGGGTGATCTTGTCGGCGGCGAGCTGCTTTCCGAGAACAGATACAGTCAAGCCTGGAACAGAGAGGTGCCTACGGCCAAATCGTTCCTTTCCGAATTCATCCTTATCCCGTTGGCTAGTTTTGGCTTAAAACTGGAGATCAAAGTGCAAGCCTCTCCTTTGTAGCTGTGCCGTGCAAAGAATCCCGCGCTCAGAATCTTCACGTCTGAATCCAGATCGACTCACTGAAGTTCACAGTATATTCTGACATCCCATCAAAAATTAAGAAAAGAAATCTTTTGTCTTAACGAGAGTATATGTTGAACTGCACTGCCACAGTTGCTTGAGAAGCGATAAATTTATCCGACTCTCCCAACTTGGATAGCCCTGATTTCTCAACTTCTGCTTTTCCTGCGATTTCTCTACAGTATGTAGCGCAAGGCATCAGCTTTATTCTGAGCAAGAGAGCCAAGTGTGGTATCACTGCAGCTTTTCTACTTTAGCTCTGATCCAAGTGCTCTGCTACAGAGCTACATAGAAAGCCATGTTTTCTATCTAAAATACTTTTAGATCGATCATATCAAACTTCGTTTCAAGTGTGCATTGTCTGATAGTCTTCTCCTAAACTAAATCATTGTATTGTGGGCAGGAACTTTTTTCAATAAAAAGAGTTATCTGTCATCACACTATATCTCTTGAATATTGAGATAATATCCTGTTTCTGAAGAGGGATTAAAAAAGATCCATGTGCACATCTGTGATCATTGTTTCATCTAGACAACAATAGATCATTGACTACTAGATAGTTTTCCCTTGTATAGTGATTACATTACTCCCTGAGATTACCCATTCTGCACAGGAATTTCCCAGCTGTTGTACTAGGAACGTTGTCATACAGTTTAACAGTAATATTCATGCATCTATTTTGAAAAAAAAGCATCTTACAAAACAAAAAGCTAAACAACTAACATAGTGTCTTCTTATCCAGTTACTTCTCTTAAAACATTTCCTTGGGAGTAGTGATTTTTCCTCTGCTGGTTACGCTGATCTCTACTCTTCTTGATGGAGTCTGATATGCTGCAGTCACCCCTCCTGGGTCTTGGGGAGGAAGATGAGTCAGACATGACGGACTGGAATTTGCCTTTGGCCTTTATGAAGAAGAGGCACTGTGAGAAAATTGAGGGCTCCAAATCACTGGCTCAGAGTTGGCGGATGAAAGACCGGGTAATGATCTCTAGCAGAAGCTTTTATTTGGAACAAAATAAATTTGGGGTATACACCTTGTCCTTAGTGAAGTCACAAAGTTTTTCTAACCATGGGATTTTTTTTAATCTTTAATCTTGAAAATTTGTTAAATTGCTACAGTGCATGCTAATAAACAAATCATGAATGCAGTTAAGATAGATTTAAGTAGTTGTACTTTGTCTTTTAAATAATAAATATACTTATTTAATAATACAATAATTTACTGTTTGGAAAATTATCTGGATGGAGAATAATCAGTGAATGTATGTCAAGCAGTTTGCATTTCTGATAAACCTCATTGTTTTATTTTGTTAGCTGTACATTGAACACCATATTGTATTTATTATATGTTTAATCAAAATCAGATTCAATTAATAGTACTGCAGAAATTGGAAGGCCTGTAGATTTTAACAGCTTTAGAATCTTAGAATTCTAAGAGAATCTTGGATAAAATACATTGCTTTTGGAAGTGATATTACACTTATAGTCTGCATGTCCCAAAGGTGCTTTTTCAGGACACAACTAGACTTTTTTGGTTTTTTCTTTTGAAAACTCTTTCACTTCTCATCCAAGAAGCTTCTTCAGCTCTGACAGGATAGTGAGGAATGGAAGGATTTACATTCTTTGCAGACAGCTGTTACTTTGCACAGTAACATGTAGTGCTCCTCAGGTGACCCTGAACACAGATAAACCTCCAAGCACTTCAATGACCAGTCTAAAAGGATGCAAATTAACAGCTGTCTGCAAGGAATATACATCCTTCCATTCCCCACTATCCTGTCAGAGCTGAAGAAGCTTCTTGGATGAGAAGCAAAATGTTCTCAAAAGAAAAAAACAAGAAAGTCCAGTTGCCTCCTGAAAAAGCACCTTTGGGACAACCATGACCTGGATGACTGAGAATCTCTACAGACTTTTACAGACTGCATGTTAGCTCTTATGACATATTTATTTTATTTTTATTTTTTATTTATGTATTTAAGATAATTTATATGGCTGCTAAACTCTCAGTGATTCCAGATGGCTTACAGAGATAAAAATCTCATATAAAAATAATACAAAGCAATACCCCCACCCTGTTGGCAATAACAGTCAGATAAACCACTTGATGGGCTCCATCCCACTCTGGGTTCCCTAGGTCCGTTGTCAAAACCAGGTCTTAAGGTCTTGCAAAAGAATGTCAAAGTGAGGGCCAATCTTATTTCTGTGGGGATGATGTTCCACAGGGACGGAGCTGTCACAGAGAAGGCTCTTGGTCCTACTAGATGTACCTCCTTAGAAGAGTGGACCCATAGCATTCCTTGCCTCCTCACTCTGGTTAGGTCAGGTAGATGTGACTGGGAGAAGATGATTCTTAAATAACACATGTGAAAAATTAATTTGTTGCATTTGAATTCTTTAGGAAGTTGAATTATCAGCTAACCAGTCAAAACATCCAACAGTAGTTTAAAAAGTGATCCAATGAGATCAATAAGATAAGTTTATCAGTGATGTAACTTTGGGCTTTATGTTTTTGTTTGGAATGTTGTGACAATTAACTGGCTGACTAGAATTACAGTCTCATAAATATACATGCATACTTGGTTTTTTCCCCCTGGTTCCTATGTTTTCTGTTTAATCACAGAGAGCAAATGGTAATGCTGACAAAACAATGTTTTGTCTCTTTGTTCAAATATAATCTAGTCCTTCACTGTGGTGCCGGATTGTAGTTGATTACACTATTGTACAAGTGCCTAGGATACCCTCTTTTTTGGTGCAGCAATACTATGCAAATGGGCTATTATTGCAATAACAAAGTGAATTAGAACTACTTTGTATATAGCAAAATCTGCCTTACATTGTGGCCCAAGTACAGCTTGCCATTGCAAATACAATAGCAAGGGAGCTTGCAGCAGTTTTGCAGTGAGTGCTCAGGACAGATCAAAGTAGCAAACAGAGAATTTGGCTCTATAATCCAGAGGCATTACCTACTATAATTGTTGCTTATTTAATTTTATATGCTATTTCTCAATTGTTTGTTGCCATGCATCTTACCAGGTGATATTTATTTTTAAATTTGTGTTATGCTAAACTTAATTTTAGCAAGATGTGAGTGAATTTAAGTAGTTTCATTTTGTGCTTCCATGTTCTTCCTTCCTCTCTCCTCTCCCATCTCACAGTGAATGGTAGGGGATAGGGAATGTATATTTATCATCTTGTTAAAGAAAAGACACACAGCTTCTTGTGTAGTCTGAGCTAGTGTATTTAATAAGTTTCAAATGAACTTTCAACCATCTGTATTCACGATTAGCTACAATTCCAATTGTGGACAACATAGCCTGCAGTGCTTAATCAAAACCAAAAGTGAACATTTCTCAATTCCTTCCTATTCCAATAGAAAGATGGGGAGAATCCACATATTCAGGAAGAGGCTTGATTTATACACATACACCTCTTAATAAATATCCAGATAGTGTCAGGTCCTGACCTACATCCTCTGCATATTTTATTTAAGCATTCCATTCCAGCAAGTGGGATTTACTTTTGAGAAAATATCTTTGGGATCAGATGAGAGAAATGATATAACAGTGTCTTTGACTCCTTTTGTGCAGTCACCATTTCAACTATGTAGCAACAATACTGCATGGCACCCTACAAATCTCTTCACCTTCCTCTTCTTGAGTTGGATGGCATTCCTTCCAGCTATCCAGTAGTGAAGTTCTAGAAACAGCAACTAAACATCACCCCACCACTTTATCTTTTCTTGCTGTGTTTGCTTGTTGAGGTAAGAAAAAAGACACAACAGGTCATTGTGTGAGGCAGGCATTATAGCACCTTAATCCCAAAAGGGGAGGGGAAATCAGGATGAGATGGGAATGTCTGTCAATGGGCAGCTGCTCATCCTGCAGTATCACTGATTTTCCTTTGGACTAGGAGCTGAACTGATTAATTTCTGAAGTTGATTGAGCACAAGAAACCACATGGCATGCAGAGATTTATCTCTTTCATCATTATAGATGGGATACTTTCTTAAAAATTTGCTAATACAAAGTCCTTGACTTACAACGATTCATTTAGTGTGTGTTCAAAAGTTACAATACACTGAAAAAAATGACTTATCAGTTTTCACACTTATGACAGTTGCAGCATCCACATGGTCATGTGATCAAAATTCAGATGCTTGGCAACTTGATACGTATTTGTAAGAGTTACACTGCCCAGGGTCATGTGATTACCATTTGTAACCTCCCCAGGTGATTTCTGACAAAGTCAAGGGGGGAAGCCAGTTTCAATTAAAACAGCTGTGATTCACTGAGCAACTAGGAAGAAAGGTGGTAAAATTGAGCAAAACTCACTTAACAATTATCTTGTTTAGCAGTGGAAATTTTGGGCTCAGTTGGGGTCGTATATCATGGACTACCTGTAAATAATTTTAGTAAAAAGAAAATTGAAGCTATTTGAATAGAGGATTTTTCAATGTCTTACTGGTTGTGAGAAAATCTATATTTAAAGTAACTCAGTAATAAATCTGACTAATTGTAATATATTTACTAGCAGAATTCTGTAATGTCATAAAGGGTTTATTCTTCCAAGCATGCTCCATGGCATTTGTAGGCTATCAAAATGAAACTCCTTTGATCTATTATTTATTCAAAGTTTTTTTTATAGACAGTAGGAATTGTGCTTTGAATGTAGAATTAAATCTCAGCTCTGCTAGCTCATTAAAACTAGAGTCCTGAATGTTGGATTTTAATTTACAAATGGCTATTGAAATAAGAATTGAGCCACATTTACTCTGATTGATTTCTAAAGCATATGGGAAAGAAAAATATATATTTTTATTTTAACAATTTTTTATTCTTGTTCCTTCATTATCCACTGAAGGTTACCCAGGTAAATGAGGTGTTTTGATAAACAAAATAACCAGCTAGAAATTGAAATTTCTTACGCAGATACAGGTAGTCTTCGACTTACAGCAGTTCATTTAGTGACCATTGAAAGTTATAACGGCACTGAAAAACTGACCATTTTTCACATTTACAACCGTTGTAGCATCCCCATGGTCACGTGATCAAAATTCAGACACTTGGCAACTGGTTCATATTTATGACAGTTGCAGTGTCCCGGGGTCATGTGATCACCTTTTGCAACCTTCTGACAAGCAAAGTCCGTGGGGAAGCCAGATTCACTTAAGAACCATGTTACTAACTTAACAACTGCAATGATTCACTTTAGAACTGTGGCAAGAAGGGTTGTAAAATGGGGCAAAACTCATTTAACAAATGTTTCACTTAGCAACAGAAATTTTGGGCTCAGTTGTGGTCGTAACTCTAGGACTACCTGTAATATACTTCCAATGGAAAGGAAAACTATAGAAATGACTATAAAGTAATAAAACCTTTATTTAAATGACACACAGTTTTTCTGTATTAATGGATAGATTTATTGGCAATTTAAAAAAAATAAGGGAGAAATTTATCATTATTGCTGGGTATTACAATCAGTGCTTCTAATTTGAGGAAGGATGCAGTTTTTGCTATATTTTGTAGTAGGATTGTATATATTTAAGTTTGACTGAGTGCGGGAAGTTTGCTTTAAAGCAGTGCTAAGGGAAAAACCCAACTATTTTTCCACTTCATTGCATTCATATTTTAAGGGATTGAATGCAGAGCCATCTTCTTTTCATTGGTCCTTGTCCTTTCTCCTTTATCCCGATTAACTCTGTGGAGAAGATCATGCAGCGATAAGAACAGGAACTGAGATGTATATGAAAGAAACCTGTGAATAAATTGTCACGCTATTCATTTCTTCTTATAAGGGAATTTAAAGGTTTGAAAGCATACTTAGTTCAGACCCTAAGGGTAGGGTTGAGACAAGGGTAAATAACATGGAAAAGTAGTTTAAGTATAAGGTTTGATATAAGGTTATAGGTGCTAATCTGCAAGAAAGTCCCTGTAATGTATTTGCAGTTATTAAGAAAAATTCATTTTTAAATACTTGCTTTAATTGTGAAAGCATCTTAAATAAAACAGGATTCAGTAAAGTATGGTAAACATTACTCAAATTATGGAACTCACCACTGAGGAAAGTTTGGATGGCCTCTGTTCTGTTTTGTTTTAAATGACATCTGAAGATATGTGTCTGCACCTTCCTCAGTTGGGAGGTGAAAGGTCATGTTAACTGCTGAATGCAATATATCCGTGTTTCTTCAGTTTGTTCTCCTCACAGAATGTGTCTTTACTCATTTTTTACTAGTTTACTCATATTTAACTCTGTTCATGCTTCTGTATGTCAGTTTTTAATGACATTTTGTAATCACTGTGCTATTATCTAGTTCACCACTCCTCTTAAAGAAAACTCTCTTCCACTGGATAAACAGTACACCTTGATGTGCATAATTTCTCATGCATTTTCTATTTGGGTTTTGTGTGTGTGTGTGTGTGGGGGGCAGAATACTTTTATCCCTGTTGAAGCTTTGCTATCCCATATATCAGGTGTCCTTTGTTATGTCACTTAGATACAGGTTGTCCTCGACTTACGACCACAATTGAGCCCAAAATTTCTGTTGTTAAGTGAGACATTTAAGTGAGTTTTGCCCCATTTTACGACTTCTTGCCACAGTTGTTAAGTGAATCACTGCGGTTGATAAGTTAGTAATCTGGTTGTTAAGTGAATCTGGCTTCCCCATTGACTTTGCTTGTCAGAAGGTCGCAAAAGGGGATCACATGACCCCGGGACACAGCAGAGGTCATAAATATGAACGAGTTGCCAAGCATCTGAATTTTGATCGCATGATCATGGGGATGCTGCAAAGGTGGTAACTATGAAAAGTGGCCATAAGTCACATTTTTCAGTGCTGTTGTAACTTTGAACGGTCACTAAACAAACGGTTGTAAGTCGAGGACTACCTATATGTTATCTTGGGGGGGGGGTTGCCAAGGGAAACTTTAATTCCTTGCATCTTTCCAATGATATTTTTCCTTAATGTTATATTTTTGTATTATCCTGTATCTTGACTGTATCCCTGAACATCTAAAACATTGATGCAATTCAGTCATACTCTGTGGGCTTACAGAAAGCCTTACCCAGGGATAGTGATTATTGGACCCTTTGGTGGTCTTATTAAAATCTGGAAAAGAGGATGGCTGAAAATATTATCAGCTAGGAACACCTGTATATTCTTCCATTGTCAGAAAAATGGGTAGCCAGCTGCTTTGTCCATCGGAAGGCTTTTAACAAGAGGAAGAAGAAATCTCGGCCCTACCAAACTTAGAAATAAATTGAGCACTAAAGCAAAGGTATCCATTTGCAAAAGATTTCTGTAACAATATGCCTTTTTCTATTTCAATAAATTTATTGAAGAAGCCTTTGTGAAAATCTTGCTTTTGGATCAGCTGTCAAGAGCTTGACATTAATCTCAGCAATTCCTCAATTTCCTTTACAAGGGAAGCTACCTTGCTGCCTGTTCGTGGCTGATTCCATGGCAATCTGGGAGTACAGCTGAGTGCTGAAAGGCTACCAGTATTTTATTTCAGTCTCAAAGATGCACAGATGAGTTAATGGACTATTGCTGTTACCCAAATGATGCCGCTATTTGAGCAAGCTCAGCAATCAAGTGTAGTTGCCATGGGTGTGCTTCCTGCCATTTCTACTCCTCTAATCGTGTTACTTCACTCTGTGGGCTCATTACCTGACTACTATGACATATCCCCAAACAGATGCAAGATTTTCATCACTCGGCTATACTCTTCCTTAAGAGCAAGTTTTCCACAGATTGCACTCAGGCGTGATTTATCCTTGCAGTCTTGAGAGATGGAGCTGCCAAAATGGCAATTCCTATTAGGGACAGTAATGATTCTCTAATGGACAACTCTTGTCAATTTCATACAGAAACTAAAAGCTGCCTTTGATTATTCTGCCAGAAGAGATAATGTCCAAGTTGTTCAGCCTAGATATGACAGCCATATCCTATAGAAAGAAAAATGTAGCAAGATCAATAAAAAAAATGATGAGGGTGGGAGTGGGATAACTTTTTTTAAAATGCAAGGAAAAGGATTGTCAGAATTCTGACTTGAAGAGTACAAGAGGTGACAATGACAAACATCCTGGTAGTGCAGTGTATTATGCCAAGGTGGGATTATGTGAACCACTTTTTGCTCTTTGAATGGTTGATGATAAATTCCCTCATTCATCGTCATTCTGGCCATTGTCCACTGCAGGATGAACGCCTCTTCCGTATGTTTTGAGCTTTCTTTTGCCAATTGGGCCCGCAATACTTGCTGATGTTGTCGATCCATCTTGTTTTAGGTCTCTTTTGTCAACACTTTTTATCAAGTGGGATCCATTCTATGACTGCCATGGTCCACCTGTTGTCAGTTCTTGCTATTTGACCAGCCCATTTCCATTTCAATTCTTTTACTCTCTTGATATTGTATACTTTCGTTTGCTCTCTAATCCATGTGCAGATCTTTCTATCTTGTCTTGTGATGCCAAGTATGTACCTTTCCATGGCTCTTTGCGCCACTCGTAGCTTTTGTATTGATTCTGAGGTTAGTGTCCATGTTTCTCTGGCATATGTTAGAACAGGTAGCACACACTGATTGAAAACTTTTCAGGCATAGGGAGAGATTGTTCTTGAAAATTAGGCTTAGCTTGCCGAATGCCTGCCAACCACATTTAACATGCCGTTCAATTTCCTTTATTGTATCACCTTCCATTGAGATCTGGCCAAGGTATATGTAGTGGTCTAGTACAGCTAGTTCTTCTCCAGATATAATTTTCTTTCTTTCTTTGGTGAATTGATTAAACATAACCTGGCTCTTTTTCAGGTTTATTTTTAAGCCAAAATGAGAAATGTATGCATGTGAAAAAGAAGATTATTGTATGTCTGTTGATTTAGATAAATCATATGATAAAGCAAATAGACTAAAATTTTGGAAAGTTTGTATGAATCTAGAGGTTAATTACTGAATATGTTAATAGCAATATATGATGGAAGTAAAATATTTGAGAACAAATAGAAATGTTAAGTGAATAGTTCAATGCTGCTTAAGAACTAAGTCAATGATATTCCCTTGTTTCTTTAATATATTTATGGATAAATGTATAAGGAAAGCCTGGGTTGATGTTGGTTGATTGGAGAAGTCAATCTCTACCTTTGTATGTAGATGATGTTGTGTTGTTGGCAGACAATCTGAATTATTTGCAGTATTAGATTGTATGATGCATAGAGGAATATGGATCTGAAAGTTAAGCTGTCAAAAGACAAGACAGCTGTGTTTGATGGGGAAAATAGAATGAATGTTTGCAAGTTACATATAAGTGGTAAAAACAGAGTAAGTAGATTCATTGGTATATCTTGATAGAATGCTGATTAAGAATGGGAAAAATGGAGAGAGACATTTTAAGACATTCAAATGCTGTTAGAATGGTAGTGGATATTTGTGATCAGGTATAAAAAAGTGCTTCTGAAAAGAAGAGCAAATGGCTGTGTGTAACAGCTTGCTTATTCCTACTTCATTAGATGTGAGAATTGAGTATGTCACAAAAAACTTAAATGTTGAATGCATTGGGGAGTGGGTTAGTTTTGAAATGTGTGTGATAGATCAAAGATATAGGGTCAAGAATGAATGGGTGCTGAACTGAATTCAAAAGTGAGTGACTGCTGTGTAAGAAATACATTGAGATGTTTCCCCATATAGGGACAGTAAACAAGGATGATTGTTTATTATTATTGTTGGTTATTGTTTAACAATGGCAAAACAAATACACGGAGGAAGAATGAATGCTTTGAGAAAAGGGAAAGACTTAGAAAATGGCTTTTTTGATGAGACCCTCAGACAGACAGACAAGAAGTTTAAAGAACAAATTGGTGTATGGATAAGATGAAAACAAGGAGAAGGATACAAACTAACGGAGAGGCATAGTGTATGGTATTAGTGTAAACTAGATTTAGTTAGACTTTAACTCATGCTTTTTTTGTTTTCTTCTGTTTACTTTTTTCCTATACTTTATATAACTTGGTTTACCCTGAAAGGGAATAGTGTGATTAATATACTGTATATCTATATACATAAATTACACAGTCACTATAGCTTTTGTGTTTACTGGGTTTATATCCTGTCTTTTTATCAGTCTAATAACCAGGGAAGCTTACAATGATAAAAAAAATAAAAGTTAAGCTAAAATCATAACTATTACAATTAAAATCCTGATTAAAATTATGATAAAATAAATGGACAATTAAAGGTTTTCAGAAGATTTTTTTCTTCTTCTATTCAATTGTGCCTGACAAGTCCCTGCAGTTTTCTTGGCAAGGTTTCTTGGAAGTGGTTTGCCCTTGCTGCCTTCCTGAGGGCTGAGAGAAGGTGATTGACCCAAGGTCACCCAGCTGGCTTTCTGACTAAGGCAGACTAGAACTCACACTCTCCCAGTTTCTAGCTTAATGCCTTAACCCTTACACCAAACTGGCTTTATATGTTTCCATCAACTGCTAAGCACTGGGAGATTCTAGGCAAAACATACTTCCATAGGAAGTACATTTTATAGTTGGGACCTGTACAAGACAAGCTTGTTTTCTAGATGAGCCTTTGGGAGAGGGTTATCTTCAAAATGGCCTTTCCTTTTGGGACTACTAAAATCCTTATGGGGGACAGCTTAAATTTTCAAAAATTCAGAATGTTTAGGCATATATGATCTTAAATATTATTTATTGACAGTGCAATGAGCTATGGTTAATTAAAATAATTTATTAATATTCAGATGGCTGAATTGCAAAGGAAGGGTTTGCAAATCACAAACTGGTAGAATAGTATCACTGATTTAAAATCATAGCTTCATTCTTTTTTTTTTTTTGCGTTGCATTGTTTCTGCAGTTGTGATGATAGTTTTCCCCGCTTTCTCTTGGTTGGAATGTCAGGTTTCCCAAGTCTCTAGATCTGTGATGGTGAACCTATGGCATGCAGAGCCCTCTCTGTGGGCATGCGCACCATCGCCAGCTGCTCTTCCGGGTTCCACCACATGCATGCATGCCGGCCAGCTGGTCCGGCATGCATGCGTGCGGTGGCCAGCTGCTTTCTTCTGGGTTCTGGTGCTCCAGCGCGCATGCACGCTCCAGTTTCCGCACTCGGTGCCGAAAAGGTTAACCATCACTGCTCTAGATATTTGCAATGAGGGATGGCAGTATATACATGGTTGAGGAGCTCTAAAATAGTTTTAATAATTCCAGAATTCAGATATTTCAGAAATATGTGAATATGAACTTGTGTAAGGGTAATAATAAAACATTATTAATGTAATTAATAATTTTCTCTGTCAATGTATCTCTTCTAGGATCATATTTGTTATTCAAGAATGATGTTTCTTTCAGGTATGTAATTACGGATAGTAAGATGCAGGCTTTCTTATAACCTTTTGAGTTAATGAAGTGCAAGTAGTCCTAGACTTAATGACTGTAATTGGGACTGGAACTTTTGTCACTAAGCAATGTGGTTGTTAAGTGAGTCATCATGTGATTGTGCCCAATTTTATGACCTTTTTTTGCTGTGGTTGTTAAGTAAATCACATAGTTGTTGAACGAATCCCATGGTGGTTGAGCGAATCTGGTTTCCCCCATTGATTTTGCTTGTCAGAAGCTGGCCTGGGAAATCGCAAATGGTGACCATGTGACTCTGGGATGCTGTAACTGTCGTAAATACAAGCTGGTTGGCAAGGAACCCGAATTACAATCATGTGACTATGAGGAAGCTGTGATGATCTTAAGTGCAAGGACTGGTAGTAAGTCACTTTTTTTCATCACTGTTGTGACTGTAAATGGTCACTAAACAAAAGTTTGTAAGTTGAGACTATCTGTACAGCTCTCATGTGACACTATCCTTTTTGCAGAGTTAAGAATGAATAGCAGGAGGTAGAAACTCCAAGGTCCTGGATGAATTGCATGTTCTGATGCATTTTTCATATAGTCACTGGCAATTTCCCATCATCCTTCTTAAATTATTTTTATTGTTTATGTTTCTGCAGTCCCCATACATTACTGTGGACCCATAGAAGCATCATTTTCATATTTATTACTTCAGTCTAAAGAAGTTTAGTCACTGTGGAGGAGTAAAATTCATTAGTTTTTAAACTTGTGGGAAACATCTGAAATATTCATAACCCTTATGAATATTTTCAAAATAGTTCAGTTATAGTCTGAAGAATAGTCAGATTATGGAAAAAAGCAAATGGAAAATGTATATTCAAGTATCTTTATTCTTGTTCCTAAATTAGTAGTACCGGTCCATAAAGAGTTTATTTACTAAATCTATTCATTTTGCCATTTACTAGGAAAAGAACTATTAATTTTGCCACTTATTAGAAACTTGCTTTAGATCTATGCTTGAACATTGTTCAGCTGAAAATAAAGTTGAGCTGAATAATATCAGAGAAATTAGAATTTTGTTGCACTAGGTAATCTAAGGTGGAAATTAAAGGACAGATAAATTCATTTCATACTCTGCTGAATGTAAAAGTTAAAAACAAAAGCAAGTACAACTAATAAGCTACAGTAGGAATCTAGCACATATTGTAATCATAGTCATGGTGAGAACTGACCTTTCAGGATACATGCATTATAGACTGCCTGCAGGGACACATGATTTATTAATATTTCCTATACTTTTGTTCAAACCTGTGCTATTTTTAAAGTTCATCAGTGCAGAAATATTTTAACTTGCTTCTCTTAAATGAGACCTAAATTTCATAGGCATTTTTTTTTAAACTAGAAAATTTCAGGAAATGACATGGGAAGAAAAAGACATTATCTACACAAACACCTTAACCTTGTGGACTTTTATTTGGAAAAATATTATGTGATGTGTTGGAATAACAGCCAACACTCTAAATTGGCTTATAAAAATTTAAAATCAGGATAATGCATAGGGTCACTTAATGGACTCCCTCTTTTGAGTAAAAAAGCACAAACCCACAGTCAATGTGGAGACTCATTTTACTGCTGTAGGATTAGCTTGTTTGCTTTGTTTAAGGCTTAAACTTGCAAGTTTAGAGATGTATAAGCATACCAAGTTAAAATGGCAGCGATTGTACAAGATCTATCTGTATAATGCCAAGGTCAGAATTAATGAAGATTTTTGTAAAAATCTCTACATTTTTACTCTGGTATGTAAAATTAATTGGGGAGTTTGGCTGGATCAAAACTGGGCTTTAGTTTCTGCAGGATCTTTCTTATTCTTTTTGTTCTTTTTTTTACAATTAAAAATGGATTCTACATTTTGTAACAGTCATTAAAAAGCCATAGCCTGACTTTGTGTATGGTGCTGCAAAGTCGTGTTAGTAGAGATTGGTTTAGTAGAATTAAACCTTCAAGCTTCTTATGTTAGCTTAACACTTGACAGGCAGTAAAGCTATGTTGGGAGCATTACTATAACAATTAAGTCTAAATAATTAAAGTACAGTATTGGTCTTTATGAAATCCTAGGTCCAAAATAAAATTTTGTTCAAAGCACACAATGAAATTTTAATTTATATTCTATTGCCTTTTAATTAATAAAAAAGAGCAAAACACCAGGCTGAGATATACATTGTTGAAGAGAAGGAAAAACAAAACACATTAAAAGTGCTTTAATAAAAAAGTAAAAGAAATATGACAAAAAAAGTCATAAAAATAAACAATTAGGATTCTATGTATATTTGTCTAATGCAAATATTCAAATACATATATATTTCTATTACATTTATATAATCACTTTTTTTAATTAATTATATTTTGTAGAAATGAGTCCCTTATTTCATTACACTTGTTTATATATAGTCTACCTCTATACCGTGTTTCCCTGAAAATAAAAGCACTTGGCCTTATTGCCATGCACTCAAAAGCCCGATTGGGCTTATTATCAGGGGATGTCTTATTTTGGGGGAAACAGGGTAGCAGTGACCCCCAACCTTTTGGGCACCAGGGACTGGTTCCGTGGAGAGAGGTTTTTCCGTGGACCAGAGGGTATGGTTTCATGTGTTGCCTGCATCCCGCAGATGGGGCTATGCTTGTTTGCATGGACCGGTTTCTGGCATGCTGCAACCCAGTGCCAGTCCACTGACCTGGGGTTGGGGACCCCTGCTCTATAGGCAATCTGTTCATAGCGGACAATGGAGTCGCACGTTTATCTTTCCAATGCTGCAGTATCAGCCTTTAACCATAGTAAGGGCATGGAGAATTCATGTATGCGGTCTGATTGTCACATTACATGTTCCAGGTATAGACAGTAGTTCAAAAGAATATTATTTTCTGAAAAATTTAGCTTTTTGTCACACAATCATAATTACATAAGTTCCACTCCCCCCACCCCGCCTCAAGATTTGGTAAGTTTAGGACATTGTAGAAACTTATGTTTTAAAGAAGCACTATCCTTATTACATCTCCAATGAAATTCTGTTTTTGATAGTCCTTTTCTATAGAAACATAATGGAGTCCAATAAAGTCTGAATTTATTTTTTATTTTGTAAGTTGTAATTTGAGCTTCATTAACACTCTTTGTTATAGAAATTAAGATACCATACCAGTGTCTAGACAATATAGGAACTTCTATTTCTTTATTCCACTCATTTCTTAACATCTGCGTATCAAAGTGATTTATATTAATTTGATATGCAAATAAATTAATCTGAGAAACACACAATGAAAATTGATATCAGGACAAAATAGAAACTCAATTTGTTTTACTTATCAAGGACTGATGCCATGCCTTTTTATAAAAGATACCGAATTTAAATTGAATAAAATAAGCAAAATTGTTGTGAAATCACATACAGTATTATTTATAAATCAACAGTATATAATTC
The DNA here is from genome assembly GCA_003457575.1 of Thermophis baileyi. Taxonomy (NCBI): domain Eukaryota; kingdom Metazoa; phylum Chordata; class Lepidosauria; order Squamata; family Dipsadidae; genus Thermophis; species Thermophis baileyi. The sequence goes on from QLTV01003388.1 coordinate 4,606,162, forward strand.
TGCATTTTTTATTATATCATAGCTAGACTTCATTTATTGGAGAGGCCATCTACTGTTTCTCTTCAGATTTTCTAATATGAAATCATGTGAATATATTATACTTTTATGGCTATTTAGCACATGACTCACACCAAAATTTTGGAGGCAATCCTCTGAGCCTTTTCCAAATGTGCTACTGAATTGTGCTTTTTAATGTGACATGCAGAGTAGTTATATTCCATGTATTTATATTAATTAAGTTAGATTTAAACTTAAGTCAAATCATATCATGTCTTTGTTTTCTCCTGATCTTGTCCTTCTTCGGACTATGATCATCTCAAGCTACACAAAGGCTAAAAATGGCCCTTGTTTAAATAAATAGTAAATAAATAAATGTTGGTTTTGTGCTTATATTACTTCGGCAAAATTTGAGGTGTTTTAAACTGCTATGTCTACAGATTTTAAGAGCTATAATCTTAATTAAACCAGTTTTTATTTTAATTCAAGGCATTTGTAAGAAATAGTCCAACACATCTAGAGCAGGGGTGTCATAACCTGGGGGCCGGATCTGGCCCACGGGATGCTTAGATTTGGCCGCTCTGGAAACAGCAAAGGACTGACCCGCGGTGCTTCTGCCAGTAAAAATGGAGCTTGAGAGGGCTGCACGCGGCCCCCTGAGCTCCATTTTCGCTGGCAGAGGGTTGCAGGAGGCCGTCACAGCTGGAAACAGAGCTCGCGAGGGCCACATACAGCCCCCCCGAGCTCCATTTTTGCTGGCAGAGGGTTGCAGGAGGCCGTTGCAGCCAAAAACGGAGCTCGGGAGCCCGTTTTCACTGGCAGAGTGCTCGGGGCACCACTGGTGCCCCTGACATGAGTGACATTGAGCTGGCCATGCCCACTATGGCCACGCCCTCCTCCCCGAGGTCAAACACAACCCTGATGCTGCTCTCAATGAAATCGAGTTTGACACCCCTGTTCTAGAAGATATTTTAGGCCAATGAAAGCCAATTAGAATATATCATGCTTTTTGAGTTTTAAAGTAATATTTTATAGTGTTAGAGTTTCATTTCTGTGATTATAATAATTACCTGAAAACATCCAGAAATATTAGTGATTTTTGACTTCACAGACTAGTCTTCATCAATTTTTCTTCCTCCTTATCTTAAGAAAGTTGAGATAGCATTGAAAGGACCTAAAAGTTCACGTAGACTTTTTCCTTCTAAACCACTGATCCTGTTCCACCTCATCCCATAGGAGGTGAATCATATACCTAACGGGCACTTGGGGTGAAATTAGTAATGTTGAAGTCTGCTGCAAATCAAGTGCTATTGATAAACTACCCCATGTATTTTATTTCTATTATTTGAAACCTATTGCCAGTTGGGAGTACTTCTGGAGAAACAAATAGATTTGTATTCAAAAGTCAAGACTATTGATTTTCCCGCACTGCTGCATTTTTGCTACAGACAGCTCTATGCTACTTTTTGTGCTTGAACTGTGAATTCTTGTTAAAAATCTTTATTTGGTGCCAAGTTGTTTGTTTTCGCATGCCTATAATAATATATGTGAGAGACAGAATGGTATTCAAAAGGTAGCTTATTATATTTTAACCTATTCAACTATAAACATTTCCTGGATTGATTGCAAATTAAAAAAATATAGTTTAGAACCGTGATGGCGAACCTATGGCACGCGTGCCACAAGTGGCACGCGGAGCCATATCGGTGGGCACGCGAGCTCAGGTCCGGCGCACATGCACGCGCCGGCAAGCTGATTTTCGGGCCTTCTGGGCCCACTGGGAGTCGGGAAACAGGCTGTTTCCAGCCTCCGGAGGGGGTGGGGATGGCCCGTTTTTTGCTCTCCCCAAGTTCCAGAGCCTACCCCCCCCCATTTCCCAACTTGAAACGGGCCATTTCTGGCCTCCGGGGGGGGAGGCCGTTTTCGCCCTCCCCAGGCTCCTAGAGAGGCTTTGAAGCCTGGGGGGAGCAAAAAAATGGGACTTCCGGTCCAACCGGAAGTCGGCAAACGGAACGTTTCCGGAGGGCCTCTGGTGGGTGGGGAAGGCTGTTTTTGCCCTCCCTAGGCTCCTAGAAAGGCTCTGAAGCCTGGGGAGAGCAAAAAAATGGGACTTCTGGTCCAACCGGAAGTTGGCAAACGGGCCATTTTCTGCCTCCGGAGGGCCTCCGTGGGGTGGGGAAGGCCGTTTTTGCCCTCCCCAGGCTCCTAGAAAGGCTCTGAAGCCTGGTGAGCGAGAAGCGGTGTGTGTGTGTGTCAGGCGCGCATGCGCGGGGGGAGGCTCATGGAATTATGGGTGTGGGCACGCCCGCGCCCCCCCGCCCCCCCCCTTTTGCACGTGAACCAAAAAAGGTTCGCCATCACTGGTTTAGAATTTTCAGCCTTCTATTCTGAGCTGCATTATCTTCATGAAAAAGTATAGACTCTTAACATTTTTCTCGATTTCTTCTTATTTTATTTGCTGCATCATCGCATAAAAGTCCAGAGGCCCTTCCGGAGAGTGTGCTCAATGAATATGCTTAATTAAAGGAAATATTGCTCCTAAGTGTTATCAATATTTGGTTCATTGTATTTGTATAAGTATATGCATATATTTTCTTACCAAGACTACTTTTTCTGGAAAATTACTTAGAAGTCTGAAAGTGGAAACCTTCCTTCTCAGCTTGTTTATACTTAAATTATTGTATTTGAACACACTGGAAAAAAGGGCCAGAGGGAGGGAGGGATGAATGGATGGATAAAGAGAAGGGTTTCTGTTGATAAGAAAAAATTATTTATAAGGGGAGTCAGTATGGAGTATTATATTTGGAGAGGGAGAGTGTGTAGGAGGAAATAATGCTATTTGTCTTCAAGAACAATCAACAAACTATTGCTTATCCTTCCTGGTTTGATATGTGATATCTAGAAAAAAGTTTTTTTTTAAAAAAATACATAAAACTTAAGAATAGAAGATAAATATCTATTGCACAGTGCTAGTAACAAATCAAGCACTTGAAATGAAATATGAAAAACTGAAATGATGTTAGGTTGCAAAAAGGATGTAATAAAAATGAGAGGGAAGAGAAGATTATTTGGTGGCACCTTTTTTCTACAAAAATTACTTTTTGTGTTCCATTTTAATAAGGGAATCTCATGATATGTAGATATCTTTAATTGTAGGCTTTTAAGTACAGGTAGTCCTCAACGTACGACCACAATTGAGCCCAAAATTTATGTCATTAAATGAGAAATTTGTTAAGTGAGTTTTGCCCCATTTTACAGTTTTCTCGCCACTATTGTTAAGCGAATCACTGCAGTTCTTAAATTAGTCACACAGTTGTTAATTGAATGTGGTTTCCCCATTGACTTGGCTTGTCAGAAGGTTGCAAAAGGGAATCACATGATCTCGGGACATCGCAACCATCATAAGTATGAATCAGTTGCCTAGCATCTGAATTTTGATCACATTACCATGGAATGCTGCAACGGTCATAAGTATGAAAAACGGTCATAAGTCACTTTTTTCACGGCCGTTGTAACTTCGAATGGTCATTAAGTGAACTGTTGTAAGTCGAGGACTACCTGTAGTAGTTTCTCAATATATTACTACTAATTGTAAGATGCTAATATTTTCTGGAATTTTTTAAAGGCATTTCCTACTCATTTTAATTTAACAAGACTGTTTAATAATAGTACAATATTCTAAACCAGAAATAATTAGCCTCCAGATGTCCCGCCTCCCTCTTCCCTCCCTCCCTCTCTGTTTTCTATTTTCAAGACCTCTGAATAGGCTGTTCCAAAAAGGACATAAGGGTCATTTATGGAACTTCAAAGAGACTTGTCCATTGTGGGTTGTTTTGTGCACTTTGATATTTCATATTTTTAATAGTACTTTCTGTATCAAAATTTGGTAGAAGGGGGAGGCTTCAGTCAGGATTCCTAAGTAGTTCTGTTTAAAGATTTGAAAAAGTAAGAATTTTTCTATACTGTTCCTTTGTTGTTGAACTGAATCCTGTTTGGAGAATGTTTTAGTTCTGCTGCTTAAAAGTGAATAGGACTCTCTGGCTTGGTCAAAAGGGATAGACATAAGTGCAGGCAATATCACTTGGCTGTATTTAAAAGAAAAAGGTTATAGGAGTTATTTTGGAAAGAGCGTGGTTGCAAGTTCCTAATTAAGGTATTTTATATGTTTTGTTAAGCTCAAGGGAAGCACATATGAGAAAATTATAAATGAGACATAGTGGCATTTAATTTTCAAACCACATTAATAATTAAAACAGGGACCTGAATTCAGCATACTAGATCTATGTCTAGCATTTTATTCACAGGTCACTGCAATATTACATTTAGGCAATTTTCTCCTTTGCCTGGATTAATTTTGAGAGACTCCTGTTATAAATCATTCTGTTTAAAGAATTTGAATTTAGTGCCAGAGGATAAGTATTAGCAATCATTTTACTAGCTTTTTATAGCTTTAAAGTTACCGTAATACCCATGTACACTGTCAACTTTCTATTACATCAGATACTGGTGATTGTAATAGCTACTTAAATTACTCCATTGAGATAACAGTATTCCTTTAGCCTTAAGAGGGGAAAGGATCTTGAATAAATATAGAGTCTTTGGCATTGTTGGGCATGTTTGCAGTTGTGAAAGTCTGTTGTGGACAATCTCACAAAGCATGTCTGTAAGCTCTCACTTCATGCTTTACTTAAGATATAAATGTGCAACTTTGCACTCACCATGTTTCAAATTACAATGTCAGTATTAAAATAATAATATACTTTCCTTGGATAAAAAAATACAAATTATTTACAGGAAAAATAGAAACCCAGTCTCCGCAGTCCCTTTCAAAATATCTAAAGCTAAGTCTGCTAAATATATGACACAGGGTAAACTTTCTCAACTAATATTAAAATGACAACATGATCCTCAAGAGTTACTTCTCTTATATTACATTGCATTCCTTGATTCTTGCAAAAGGCTCAGGATTAATCAGAAGTTTTACTGGAATGCTCAGTAACAGTCATAATGTATTACCACTTCAGGAAGAAAGGAAACTACAGATGCAAGCCACATCCTTTTTAATAAGGTGCTGTAGAATTTTAATCTGTGATGAGCACATCAGTTCTAATGAACAGATGTTGGTATCTTAAAAGTAATGGTTTTCATTTATACTTACCTCTCATCCAATTTTAATGCTGAAGTTTAGAGACATAAGTGAAAATATTTGAAGTAGATATACTCCTCACAATCCTTTCTTTAGACTCTTCTCGGATCAATTTTATTTTCTCCATATTTCTTTAAAGAAATAGTCTGCTAAATTTGAATATGCCTATATGAATTTGCCCAGTTTTTAAGATCAGATTGAATGACTTTCTGCCAGTTACTCTGTTTCACTCTAACCTACCTCGCATACTTTCTGTGGTGGGGAAAATTAGGAGCAGGGAACACAGTGTATACTGTCTTGGGCTCCTGAATGAAACATGGGGTCAATACCTAAGTAAAGGTAATCCCTGACTTATAACCGATCACTTAGGAGCTGTCTGAAGTTATGACAGATCTCCCAAAAGGTATTTGCAACCCGGTTCTGTAGTTCTGATGGCCACCCTCCCCTGTGATCATGTAATTGTATTTTGGATGCTCAGCATGTATTTTGGATTACTCATCCATGTGTAATTGATCTGCCTTGAAGATAACATTTTTGTAAGCTCCCAGAAAGAGAATGTTGGCTATTGTTAGACGTCCTGTGTTATCTCCAAAATGCTTTTCTTGAGAAAACATTTGCAATTCCTGTTGGTCTGCTGAACAGGTTATGCAGTTTAAATCACAGTCTTTGTAATTTCTAACACAAGGATCTTTATTAAATGTAGTAAAAGTTTCATGATTTCAGCAATGCAGTTCAGTGGTGGGATTCAATTTTTTTACTACCGGTTCTGTGGGCATGGCTTGGTGGTCATGGGAGTGGGTGGGTGTGGATGGGTGGTCATGTGAGTGGGAGGGCGTGGCCAACCCAATCTCACTCCCACCCAGTCACATGACCCCCCCAGCCACACCTACCCAGGTTTTGTGGCTCCCTGTGTTTTCTGTGGGAAATGGGTCATGTGGGTGGGCGTGGCCAACTTGATTGGTCTCACCCTTAGGAAATTTCTCCTTAGTCCAACTCACAATAAAATAGCACAATAAAATACCACTCTTCCAATATTTAAAATAGAATAGAATAACATAGTTGGAAAGGACCTTGGAGGTCTTCTAGTCCAACCCGCGGCAGAAGAAGGAAACTCTATTACCATTTCAGACAGGTGGCTTTTCAGTCTCTTCTTCAAAGCCTCCAGTGATGGAATACCTACAAACTTCTGGAGGCAAGCAGTTCCACTGGTTAATTGTCCTCACTGTTAGGAAATTTCTCCTTAGTTCTAAGTTGCTTCTCTCCGTGGTTAGTTT
>QLTV01003388.1:4638160-4653073 GCA_003457575.1 Thermophis baileyi
CTCACCTCCCATGGTTCCTCTTACCATTTCAGAAGTCTGGCAGAGGCACCTCCCCAGCCAGGGTGCACCTTCCTCCGGAGGTCGTGGCATCCCTCAGCTGGTGGGGATCCCCAGCTCTTCTCAACGGGGGCCTGTTTTGGGAACCAGAACAGCTGGTCCTGACTACGGATGCCAGTTTGACAGGTTGGGGCGCTCACATGGAGACTCACATGGTCCAGGGTCACTGGACTGAGCAGGAGTGCAAGCATCCCATCAACTGGCTAGAACTCCGGGCAATTCGCCTTGCCATCCGACATTTCCAGCCGCTGGTAGCGGGGCACCATGTGTTGGTGATGACTGACAATGTGGCAGCCAAGGCACATGTCAACCGCCAGGGGATCACCAGGTCCTGAGCGCTGATGGCCGAGGCTCGCCAGCTGGCCCTCTGGGGAGAAGAACATCTGCTCTCCCTACGGGCAGACCACATTTCGGGTGCCGCCAATGTTCAAGCCGATTGGCTCAGCCGGTCATCGCTAGATCAAGCCGAATGGCGATTGCATCCAGCTCTGTTCAGGGAGCTGACGGACAAATTCGGGATGCCGGAAATAGACCTCTTTGCGTCTCCAAACAATGCCCAGATCGGCGTCTACTTCACTCGCTTTGCAGCGCCGGGGGCTATGGGGACCAACGCCCTCTGAGTCCCGTGGCCCAAGGACCTTCTTTACGCGTTCTCGCCGCTGCCTTTGATTCCTTGTGTTGTCTGGAAAATTCTGCTCGAGAAGGCGGAGGTCATTTTTGTAGCGCCATTCTGGCCTCGCAGACCGTGGTTTGCGGATCTGCAGACTCTCTCTGTATCTCCTCCCTGGAGGTTGTCTCAGAGGCCAGACGCGCTCAGCCAAGGGTCACTGATCCACCCGAACCCTCAGTGGTTCAAACTGACCACCTGGCGCTTGAGCGGGTCGCTCTGAGGAAGGACAAGATTCCATCTGCAGTCATCGCTACCATGCAAGCCTCCCGCCGGCCATCAATGACCCGCATATATGATGCTACGTGGCGGGCCTTTTGCAGGTGGTGTGAGACGGTGCCCGTTGTCCCATCAGAGGCGTCGCTCGCCGATGTCCTCGTTTTTCTCCAACATGGTCTGGACAATGGGCTTAGCCCGAACACGTTGTGTCGGCAGGTCGCGGCTCTGTCATCGGTTTTGTCTTGCCAGGGAGCTGCTTCATTGACCCTTCACCCGCATATTCGGCGTTTCTTGCGGGCGCGACTAACATCGCCCCTCCGATTGTCCATCGCTACCCTACTTGGAACCTTCCTCTTGTCTTGCGGTCCTTGATGGGCTCGCCGTATGAGCCACTTCGAGAGGCCTCCTTGCGTCACCTTTCCTGTAAGGTGGCGTTCTTGGTGGCCATTACGTCGGCCAGGAGGGTGTCCAAGTTGGCGGCCTTGTCGGTCAGATCTGATTTGTGTATTTTTCACTCGGACAAAGTGGTTCTGAGACTGGATCCGGCATTCCTGCCGAAAGTGAATACGTGGTTCCATCGGGCGCAGGAGATTGTGCTCCCGAACTTTTGGTCGCATCCCGTTCATCGGGCTGAGAAGTGTTGGCATACCCTTGATGTACGTCGGGCGTTACGGATTTATATTAAGAGGACAGCTGTTTTTCGCAAGTCAGAGTCTCTCTTTCTGTCGTTCCAACCTGCGTCACTGGGACGTAAGGTATCGCCATCTACGGTTGGTCGCTGGATTCATTTCACGATTTCCAAGGCGTATGAATTGCAATCGCGGCAGCCGCCGGCTACCATCATGGCCCACTCTATGAGGAGCGCCTCTAGGTTGGCTGCGTGGGCAACCCAGGCGTCGCTGGAGGAGGTTTGCCGGGTGGCGACCTGGTCTTTGCCTTCGCCGTTCATGCGGCATTATAAGATTGATGTGTTCACTTCGGCCGAGGCTGCCTTTGGCAGGAGAGTGCTCCAGCAGGTCGTAAGGGACTGAGGTCTCTAACATCTGGTGGACTATTTGGCCCCCCCGTTTGGACAGCCAGCTTTGGTATGTCCCATTCCTGGATGCTATATCCATTATGAGGGAGAAGGGGCGTTGGTCTTACCTGATACGCCTCTTCTCCGAAATATGGATATAGCATCCAGCCCCACCCGGTTGTAGTCCTTAGACTGTTGGTGGCGTTGGGCCGGAGGAATGTTCTTGTTTCACGTGGCACAACAGAGTCTGTCGTCTTCGCTTCTTTGTTCCAAACTGCCAAGCATAGCAACAAGGGAGGCACTCAAACAACTTGACAGGCTCACTCAGTCCAATCACGGAGCAGACGGATTAACCCATTCCTGGATGCTATATCCATATTTCGGAGAAGAGGCGTATCAGGTAAGACCAACGCCCCTTCTCCTTTTCCCCCTGATATCTCCGCTGGCGCAGGAAGCAAGAAGAGCGATTCCGCTCATTCCTCCTCTCTCCGATTAGCCCAGCAGGGTGCCTGGACATAGCGGAGCTTGCTCCCGCCGGCACTAGGAGGACTTTAAGTTTCCCGCCAGCAGCATCCTTAATCCTCCTTCCGGGGGCCATTGTAGCAGTCCCTTCAGGAAAGCATGACCTCATTGGGGGCGGAGGACAAGCCGCCTGGCAAGCGGCAATGCAAGACAAAGCACAAGGATCTGGAGGGGGACAGTAGTGGTGACCCCTCCTCCCTGCTAGCTCCTAATAAAGCAGGAGCCATAAAGAGGAACAGAGCTATTGAGAATGCAGAAGAAAGGAGGCATAATAAACTTCAAAAGATCTGTGATCAGGCTGCAGCCGTTCAAGCCTCCCAGCATCAAAGCCTCTCAGCAGCCCACTCAAATTTGGAGAGAGGCCCTAATCTACTGGAACAAGACACGCATCAGAATTTGGACAGCCTAGATATTGTCAGGGACAACAACAACATATGGGGGGAGGCTGGTTTCCCCAGAACCACTACTCCCAGGACTCAGGAGCCACCCCCAACCCAGGGAGTTAATGCTACAATAACTCCACTGACCAATTCAGCCTCTTCATCAGAGTCCATCACTTTAGATCACGCCACCTTACAAAGGCTTCTATTGGCAGCAGTGCAACAGGGAATTTCAGCCAGCCAACCAGGCCATAGCAGGCATTCCGGCACAGACTACAGGAGGCCCCCGCATACACAGGTCAACACTCTCAGGGAGGAGGATTCAGAGGAGCTCTCTGAGGTCTCTGAGGAAGAGGTAGATGAGCCAATGGTAGATCTGGGGATGGAGGACTACGAATTATCGGAAAATGAGGGTCCCTCACAAGAGAGCCATGTCTCTAACACCCTATTTCCTCCAGGACTATTGAAGTCCCTTCTCTACAAAGCACGCGCGGCAGCCGGGCTAGAACCTACTCCAGCCTCAGGTCCTCAGGGCTCCCAGAACCTGGATCTTCTCTTTGCAGAATTCACCCCAGAGGTTGACGTGGTTCCGGCACCACAACTGTTCCTGGACAATGTCCAGAGGCAATGGGCAGCCCGAGGCTCGGGCCCTATGCCCTCTTCTTCGGACAGAAACCATTTCAATGTAGGAAATGAGCTAGCCTCTCTGCTGACGGTCCCCCTGGTGGACGCTCCGATCAGAGCGCTACATTCTTCAACTACCATGTTAGGCAAGGCGGAAGAGATATTGAGACCAGAAGATAAAAGGATGGAACAAGCCCTTATAAAGGCACATCAGGCGGCAGCTTGGGCTGTGAAAGCATCTTCATCAGTGTCATTCTTTGCATGATCTGCCTTAATTTGGCTTCGCCTTCTCCATGAGCACATCCCAGCATTGAATACAAGGGCCCAACAGGATCTGAATAAGATTTTCGCAGCCACTCAATTTGCAGCAGACGGTTCCCTACAAGCATCCCGATTTGCTTCCAAGGCCATTGGGACGTCGATTGTCGCTCGACTGATGCATTGGTTGCGCCAATGGTCTGTGGACACCCACCACAAGTGGCGGCTAGCGACCACACCATTCAGAGGCCAGCACCTATTTGGGGAAGCCTTGGACCCGATTCTCATAGAGACCAGGGACAAGAGGAAGGTGCTCCCATCTCTTTCGCGGAGAGGAAATTTTCGCCACTTTCCCTATGCTCGACGGTCCTTTCGGGGAGCGGAACAGGGGCCCAGTTTCTCCCGGTTCCAAGGTCAATCTGGAACTCGACAATTCCAATCCCAAGATAGACACGGGAGGGGGAGACAATCCCGACGGCCCTTCCGAGGAGGGGGGGGATGCCCCTTCCAGAGATCCAGATAGAGAGGCCCCCGAGGAGCCCATAGGGGGTCGGCTCGCCCTATTCTTCCATTCTTGGGAGGGAGCCACCCAGGACCTATGGGTTCTGCAAACTATCAGGCAGGGACTATCCCTGGAATTCCTTTCTCCTCCCCCTAGGTTTTTTATTTCGTGTCCCATTTCTAGGGTACCTTCCAAGAAGGCACTCATGGACGAAGCGGTCCAGCACCTACTGGATATTAATGCAATCCAGGAGGTTCCCCTGGACCAGCAGGGGCAGGGTCACTATTCCATTCTCTTTGTGGTCCCTAAGGCCTCGGGTGGGGGGAGAGCGATTCTGGATTTGAAACACCTGAATCGTTATATCAAGTAAAGACGGTTCAAGATGCATTCCCTCTAGTCCATCCTGGGGTGTATCAGAAGGGGGGGATTTTCTGGCTTCACTGGACCTAACAGAAGCATATCTACATATCCCGATTAACCACCAACATCGGCAGTATCTGAGGTTTTGCTACGCAGGGAGGCACTTCCAATATAGAGCCTTACCTTTTGGGCTATCTTCAGCTCCGAGGGTCTTCACCAAGGTACCAGCAACAGTGGCGGCCCACCTTAGGACCATCCCTGTGCGAATGCAATGTTACCTGGATGACATCTTGGTGCAGGCCGCATCGGAGCAATTGGCAAAGCGCAATGTCCAAATCGTTCTGGACACCCTGCGTCAACATGGTTTCTCCATTAACTTAAAGAAGAGCCAGCTCTCCCCGAACACCCGTCTACCCCACTTGGGAGCGGTCATAGACACCTTAGGAGGCAGGATTACCCTCTTGCAGGAGAGACAAAACAGCATTAAGCTTCTGGTCTCTCAGGTCCAGAGAGAACACAAAGTTCCACTGGCCACCCTTTCCTCGCTCCTAGGAAAGATGATATCCTGTATCTCCATTACCCCTTGGGCACGCTTACATTCGAGGGAACTTCAATGGTTCCTCTTACCTTTTCAGAAGACGGGGCAGAGCACTTCAAAGGCCAGAGTCTGGATCCCTCCGGAGGTCCGCCGTTCGCTGGCCTGGTGGAGTTCTACAGCTATCTCCAAGGGAGCTCTCTTCCTAGAACCGACCAGAATCACAGTTACAACGGACACCAGCCTGATTGGATGGGGAGCCCACTCTCGGGGCCAGATGGCCCAGGGACGCTGGTCTCCCTGAGAATCAACGGCATCTATCAACTGGCTAGAGCTCCGAGCAGTAGCACTGGCACTCAAACAGTTCAGGCATCACCTATCGGGTCAACATGTGCTGGTCCTCACGGACAACATAACCACAAAGGCACATGTCAATCGCCAGGGCGGCACCCGGTCCCGAGTCCTTATGCAGGAAGCTCTCAAACTGGGACTATGGGCAGAGAGGCACCTGCTCTCGATTACAGCAGAACACGTCTCGGGGTCTGCCAATACCCAAGTGGACTGGCTCAGCCGAGCAGAGGTAGACCAGGCCGAGTGGAGTCTGCACCCATCCCTCTTTCAAGAGATATCGAGACGATTCGGAACCCCCCAGGTCGATCTATTCGCCACCCCATTGAACGCTCAAACACCGAGATTCTTCTCTCGGTTCCCGACCCAGGGAGCGGAAGGAGTGAACGCCTTGCGAGGGAAGTGGCCCCAGGGACTCCTATATGCCTTTCCACCTATTCCGATCCTACCCCGGGTAATACAGAAAATCCTAGAGCAACCAAACTAAGAGAACTAAAATAGATTAAGTCCTAAAAATAAATATAATAACAATTAGGATCTAGGGCCATCGGAAAGAGAGAAAATAAAAGAAATAAAAAAGACTAACCTCGTGGTCCCGGAGATCCAAAGAAAAAGAGATCGGAAACCAGAGATCTCAATCAAATTGAACTAAAAGAGAGAGTGAAACATACGACTCCTGGAACAGTGAGTAAAATTACAGCTCAGTCAGGGGGCCTTAGTACACCCGGATCCCCAGTGGTTTCAACTGACCGCATGGAGGTTGAGCGGGGCTACCTGAGACAACAGGATTACGACCCGGATGTCATCTTCACAATTCAGGTATCTCGGCGCCCATCTACGCAGCGCATCTACGCCGCAACATGGAAAGCATTTTGTTCTTGGTGCACTTCAGAGGGTCTCTCCTCCACTCGCATCCCTCTACCAAAGATTCTAACATTCCTCCAGAGGGGGTTGTCCATGGTGCTATCCCCCAACACGCTATGAAGACAGGTGGCAGCGCTATCTTCCGTTCTTACCAGCCAACAGGTGGAGACACTGGCTCAGTTTCCGACAGTGCGATGATTCCTTCGTGGAGCCTCTAATCTCAGCCCATCTGTCATACATCGCTATCCCACATGGGACCTTCCTAGGGTCCTGAAGTCCCTAACGGGCCCACAGTACGAGCCTCTACGGGAGGCTTCCCTTCGGTATCTCTCGTACAAGGTGACCTTTTTGCTTGCAATCACATAGGCCCGCAGAATTTCGGAGCTATCAGCCCTGTCCATGCGAGAGGACCTGTGCATTTTCCATCCAGATCGAGTGGTCCTCAGGCTGGATCCTTCATTCAACCCTAAGGTCAATTCAGCCTATCACCGAACTCAGGAACTAGTCCTACCGTCATTCTGCGAGAACCCTTCGGACCCAAAGGAGAGGCTATGGCACACCTTAGACGTCCGCAGAGCTCTGCATATATACTTGAAGAGAACTTGCCTGATTCGCAGGACTGAGGCCCTTCTGGTGGCCTTCCTACCGCATACTGCGGGACAAAAAGTGTCATCTTCAACCATAGGGCGCTGGATCCGAGGAACAATCGCAAAAGCTTACAAGATGTCAGCCTTACCACGACCTCAGGGAATTACAGCTCATTCCACTCGCAGCGCAGCCACTTCGGCCTCCTGGGCCGCCCAAGCTCCTTTGGCGGAGGTCTGCAGAGCGGCAACGTGGTCTTCACCATCACAATTTATCCGCCACTACAAGATCGACAAGTTCGCGTCGGCAGACGCGGCATTTGGGCGGAGAGTCTTACAACGAGTACACGAAGAGGCTCACTGAGATAGAGGGCAATAGGACCCACCCGGGGGATTGGGAGCTTTGGTACGTCCCAACCTGAATGATGGCTCCACCCAGGATGGAGAAAGGGCGTTGGTCTTACCTGATACGCCCCTTCTCATCTGGTGGAGCCATCATTCAGTCCCACACTCGGAAAAGAAAATGAAAAGAAAAAAGAAAAAAAAAAAGAAAAAGTTTCCAGGAGTTAGAGTTTAGTTTCTTCAACTTTCTGGGAGAAATTATATTGGCACGCTCATTAGCCGAAAACCTCAGGAAGGGAAAGCAGTAAAAGGAACTACCAAAAAGAGTTGAGATAGCCACATCGAGGCTGTATCTTCGGCCTCACCGAAAACTGGGTCCCAGGAGGGAGGATCCAGCTATTTAAACAAGGAACAGCCTCGGTCCTAACATCTGACTGGACGAGGACATCCCAACCTGAATGATGGCTCCACCAGATGAGAAGGGGCGTATCAGGTAAGACCAACGCCCTATTTGTTTTATCCCGATAAAGGGGAAAAAAAATGATATGAGCCTATCCCTTCACTTGCATTTTATCGTCAATCTTACTTAAAGTGTTTGATATATCCAGCTTGAGAAGTCTAAAACTTAAGTGTTGCTCTACCATGTGTGAATGCTCTACCACCTGGAAAGTTTAGATAAGTAAGATCTTTATAGATTGATAGTCTGTAGTCCTTAAACGAGTACCGTCTACATGCAAGATCAGAATAGTTTTAGGATGTTCCACAATAAAAGGTGCCTCTGAGTGATGAATCGCCTATCATCATACGTCACTTTGCTTCCAGTAAATAGGTATTTGTGTTGATATATTTAATGAGCATTTTCTTTTGTTTGTTTTTTCATTTGTAAATTATGCTAAAAATCATTGGGCAATGTAGACTGCTTATTATTCAGGAGACCCAGTTCATTTTAAAGAAAAAAGCATAGCATAGTTTCTATTATTGCATGCCCCTTTGACATCAAAATATTCAGTGAAGAAGGGGCTTTTGGCAGGGGACATCCATTTTAGTATACATTTTTTCTAAAAGACACATTTCTATATGTCATTCTCCTTTATGAGCACATTCTTGTACAGAACTACTGAAGCAAGAACTGTACTGCGAATCAATTAAAAATACTACACTGTTATTCTGCTTGGTGTACAGTAATGTAGGATGTTAGGTTTGTTTATTTGAAGATTTGGACAAAGCAATGCACTCTGATTTCCCTGTGAGCCCTGAACTTATTCCTGAAAATATATAACGTGCTAGAATAAGAGTCCTTCCTTATGTATGATTAGTCTGAGACAGACTCATAGTTCAAAATGTACCTGAAGGAGATGCTGTTTATTTTAAGAGATTACTGTTAAGGGTTAGTATAAAAAGAAATTAAGGCTCTTTTTGTTTTGCTTGCTTCCTGGGCAGCCACTTAAGCAAGGTTTGCTATGTTGCATTATTGATATGGAAATCTTGTATAATGTGTTATCATTATTTTTTAATAAAGCATTTCAGTGGGAGTTGCCTAATCCATGAGGCTTGGCAGAATCTTCTATGGAGTTGCACAAAGGGCTATGGAAGGAAGAGTTTAGGAAAATTACATACAAGCTGTGTAATATTTTGAGAAAAAAAGGAAGAACCAAATCTTTGAAAAGGAAAGGCAATTGGAAATCAGCATTATCAAGTGCAGGCTTCTTTTTTGTATTTGTTTCGTCATGAGTAGAAATAGATCTGATTATATTTTATTCTGAAGTATTGAAAAAAGTCAATTTGACTTCGTCTTCATATATAGAAATGTATTTGGAGAAAATGTTATTTATTTAAGAAAATCTGATGCTACATTTGACGTTTCAGAAGGGTCTAATCAATCTTGCCAAGAAATTCACAAAATGGCTCTGGGTTTGGGATTCTTTGGTTCACAGAGAATTGCCATCTTTGGTCCTGGTTGAGGTTACACGATTTAGTGCATAATTTTTGGGAGGTTCTGCTGGAGTCGCAAGTCAGATAAGATTGTCCCCCAACTTGATACTCTTTTGAAAGGTTCTGAGGACATGGTTTTGTCAGCATGCCTGGGGATCACAGGCTGATACCAAGCCCAACAAGTGGTTTTTCTGAATGTTGTTGTAGGGAGGTGGGAGTGTATTGGGTTTTGTATTTGGGGTCTTAGCTTTGTAAGCTGCCTGGAGTCACCATGAATGAATTAAGAGGCCATATGAATTTCCTAAATAAATAAAGAGCAGAATTTGCTAATACTGTAGTTTAAATGATTTTTTTCAGATTAAAAAAAAAGTTCAGTATTGGTTCCTTTATTTCTTGTTAGTATTTATAAATATAAACAGCTGTGGTACGGAATCATCTTAATACACATTGCTTACAAAAATATATTGTTTAATTTTCTAGATGAAGACTGTTAGTGTTGCCTTAGTACTGTGCCTGAATGTTGGGGTGGATCCTCCTGATGTGGTAAAGACAACTCCGTGTGCTCGACTTGAATGCTGGATAGGTAAGCCCCTTTGAACATTATTAATTCATTTAAAACATTTGAATTACTTTGTCTTGCAATGCCAGGTAAAGGCGACAATATATTCAGTGGAAATCTGTACTAAATAAAGATTGGAATAAATACTAGTACAAAAATGCATGTTGGCCTCTGTTTGTTAATTGGCTTATTTTTAACTTGCTGAAATGCAAATTTCATAAAAATAGTTTCTTCTGCTTCTTAAAGAGATTTGTCCTCAGGCCTAGGTGAATATCCACAAGAATAATATTACAACACACACACACACACACACACACACACACACACACACACAATATTCCTAAACAACTCTGTACTGCTTACAATTAACCCTCCCCCAAACATAAAAAATACAACAGACCAGAAAAGGAAAATGCAAAAAGAAATAAAGCAGATCGTAACAAAATAAAACAAAGAGGAATTAGATCCATAGTCATCTTGTCTCCAAGGCCTGGGAAAACAACCTTCAATAATTTCCTGAACAACATAAGAATGGCACAGATCTTTGGTGGTGATGAGGGGGAATCATTGCAGAGAGCAGGAATTACGGTAGAGTAGGCTTCTGGATTCCACAAGATGGCATTCTTTAATTGGCAGGACCTGGAGTGCAACTACCATGTTGAACTGAATTGAATAGTAGAGGCACCAGGAGTCCCCCCGCCCCCCCGACAGTCAGGGCCCATGCCATGAAGTGCTTTAACAGTGATAATAAGCACCTTGCATTGCACCTGTCATGTGGCAATCAGCAGAGTCATGCTCACATAACATGGTGCTCTGTCACTATCCATGCCACTGCATTCTGGATCTGCTGTAGTTTCCAGTTGGTCTTCAAGGGCAGCCCCATGTAGAGTACATTGCAATAATCCAATCATGAGGTGACCAGGTAGATGTGACTATTTGAGGTGGTTCCCGGTCCAGGCAAGGACACAACTGGAGCATGACATGTACCTGTGAAAAAACCCTCTAGGAAACAACTTCCACTTGCTTTACAAGCAGAAGGTGAATGTCCAAATTGGAAAGTCTCTGGAACCACGCTGGTGAAACAAACTAAATCCCTGAATCTTCTCACAATTGAGTCAGAGTCTGTTCCTCCCATCCAGGTCTGTATGTCCTCCAGGCACTGGGTCAAGACTTCAGCAGTGTCCCTTGTTCAACTTGGGCTTGCAATGTGTAATTGGGTAACATCAATACACTATATTGGCTAGTTTCAAGTACATATTAAGCAAAAAGGGAGAAAGTATTGAACTCTACAGTACCCCACTAATGAGAAGCCATGGGTGTGATCTCTTCCCACCTGTCAACACCATCTTTAAATTGGTCACAGAGAAAAGAAGAGAAAACATAAAACAATGCATTCCACCCAAACCTGAAGCTGGTCCAAAAGGATACTATGGTAGACAGCATTAAAAGCTGCTAAGAAATCAAGAATTGAATGAGAGGTGGGCGCACCACTTCCATCTGGGCTTTGCCAGAAGCCAAATAATCTGCTTCCTCCAGACTCCTCTGGAACTGAAGGCCAACCACCCTCTTTACCAAGTGAAGGTTGGGAATTGGATGATAATCATCCGGGACCTTTTGGTCGTATAATGTCTCCTGAGGAAGGGATGCACCATAGCTTGCTGCTTTTTTTTTAATTTTTATTAAATACACATTAAAACATTGGACATAGTGTAACCATCCTGGCAATTATCTTTGCCATACATACTAAATTATAAGATAAATATCATATATACCTTACTACTTATATACATTTGGTCTATTCAGTATTTACATATATACAGACATCATACTTCTATCCATAATCAATTTAAGTCTGTCTTTTCCGATTTCATTCTATTATATTAACATACATAACTTTAATTCTCCATTCTGTAAATCCTAGTTACTTCTTGTTCTCTCTTTTCTGTTCCAACCATTGATAAAATTTGTTCCATATCTTGTAGTATTCCGTCTCGTCTTTGTTTTTCAATTCCAAAGTCAATCTATCCATTTCAGCGCAACTCAGAATTTTCTTAATCACTTCATCATCTAGGGGGATCTCTCTAGTTTTCCAGTTTGGGCGAAAACCATTCTTGCTGCTGTTATAATGTGTATTATTAAGTAGGTTTGCTATATTTCTCATTTAAAATTCCCAATAAAAATAGTTCTAGTTTGAACTTTATTTTCTGTCCAATTAACTCTTCCAGTCATACTTGAATTTTTTGCCAATATTCCTTTGCTTTTTTATACGACCACCACATATGATATGTGCCTGGTTCTTCATTGCATTTCCAACATTTTGATGATAAATTTCTAAACATATTAGCCAATCTTGCTGGCGTAAGATGCCACCTATAGAACATCTTATATAAATTCCCATAGCTTCCTTCTATTGTGAAATAAATGCTGAAAATTTTACATAGGGTCATTAGTAATAGCAATAGCACTTAGACTTACATACCGCTTCACAGTGCTTTACAGCCCTCTCTAAGCCATTGTACAGAATCAGCATATTGCCCCCAACAATCTGGGTCTTCATTTTACCAACCTTGGAAGGATGGAAGACCGAGTCAACCTTAGCCACCCAGAATTGAACTCTTGGAGTGAGCAGTGAGTTAGCCCTGCAGTACTGCACTCTAAGCACTGCTTCACCATGGCTCTTTAGAAATGTAAACTAGATACCAATCAATTTTTCTGGTTGTTTTGAAAGTCCTTATTCTGTCTTTATTTAATAAATCAATATTTATTGAATATTTATTCAACATTCATTTTATTGTGCATTATCCAGAATATAATCATATAAAATACACAGAAATGTTTTATTTTTTCCTGATTGTTTTTACCTGCCTTTGAGTCTGTCTGACAACCTGGAGTAGTTCCTGCAGTGCATTTTTGGAAGTGATTTGCCATTGCCTTCTTCTTCGAGCTGAGAGCGAGTGACTGGCCCAAGGTCACCAGCTGGTTCTGTGCCTCAGGTTGGGACAGAATTCAATTTCCCAGTTTATAAGTGCCTTAATTGCTATACAAAATTTCCTTTCCCGGTTATGCTATTTTAAGTTAAACAGTGTGAGTTTGTATCTTATGATTTGGGTTTTATATCATGTAATAAAACACACCTATAATTTTCCTTCAAGATTTTTAATTACAATAAAAAGGACTGATTTAAACATCCCCATCTCGGTTTATGTGTTGCCACTTTATATCTGGTAGGATATAATCATTGCTGATTAGTGTAGAATGTTGTATGTGATTTGAAAGTTAGAAAGCATGCTGCATTTTGCCTTAGAAAACTAGCCTCAAACAACCCTAGTGAAAACCAAATCTGTTCTCTGGTAAGTTGAAATAACATGCTTTATACCAACTTTATATTCCTTCCTTTTATTTCTAACCATCTTGATTTTAGTTTCTTTAAATAATATCCTGAAGCTTGATATCTTTTCATTTTTAATAGGAAAATTATTCAGATCAGTCTCTTGGTTTATTATTTGTATTTAATTATTTTAATTACTAACATATCAGCTAGTTTCTTTTGTATGTCCAATGGAACATGTTTTTCGATGTCATTCTTATAGCCTGTCTTTTTAAAATCTACTTTCAAATCAATCTCAGTCTTGTCAGGTAAAACTTGTTCCTCTTCCATAACATCTTTTAAACACAGGCAAACCTCTTCAACTTCTGGGTCCTTTGTTCAAAAATACTCTTCAACATGTTCAATGTAAAAATGTTTTGCTTTATTCTGTATTCGTAAGCTAAATCTGAGTGTTCTTCTCCTTTAATGGTAATCTTTAGTTCCTTCTAGTTCTTTCTAGTGTCCAGTTTTTAAAGGCTTATCTTATTATGTTTTTAAAAATAAATCAAAACCAAAACATTGTCCCATGAGAAGGATTCTTTATAATTAATTCCAAGATCTTATTTCAAATTTATCTGTACCCTTAGTCCATTTGTAACTTTCTAAAATGAAAGTTTTGCTGTTTATTCCATTATTTTTAACTCCGTAAACTTGAACAGTTAGTCCTTGACTTACAGTATGACCGTAATTGATTCTGGAATTATGGACATAAGCCATGTTGATTGTTAAGTGGGTTGCCACATGACTATGTCCAATTTTACAACCTTTTTGTGGTGGTAATTAAGTGAATCACCATGGTCATTAAGTGAACAGGCAATCATTAAGCAAATCTATTGTCCACAGTGGAAGTTTTTTTTTATTGGAAATCAGAAGTAAATGCTGGTTTCCAGCAAAACAAAATGTCATAAAACAGGGTCATGGTGAATAGACATAAAAGCAGGCTGGCAGCCGAGTACCGCACAGGGGGTAATGCATCATAAGTAGCCCTGGGGAGGTCCGTTGTAACTTCAAATGGTTGCTAATCAATTGTAAGTTGAGGACTACCTGTATTTAAAATTTCTCTTTCTAAAGATTCAAGGAAACTCATCCAGTGCTGTAAAATGTTTCAGTCTAAGAGTTCCTAACAGCTGAAAAGCAGCTAACAATCAGTTTCTGAAAGTGATTAGTAAAGGAAATATGCAAACCCAGTGTCCTTTCAAAGGCGCTGACCTTTGACATCTTGCTTTTAGCAAGATGGCTGTTGGCAGAGGTGGGATTCTACCGGTTCTAACAGGTTCTCTAGAACCGGTTGTTAACTTTCTAAGCAGTTCAGAGAACCGGTTGTTAGAAGAAATCTCCTTTTGTTTTTTTCCACTTTACAGGGTTAATCCTGTAATTACAACATTCTGGCGTTGTTTCTATAGCCTTTATTGCCCTGCTTACAGAAACTGCCTCTCCATTAACCCTTATTACATTCTTGGCAGTACGCCTAGACTTACTGTCCCCTGAGGTTATTTTTTTTTTTCTTTGCTTGACTTTCTTAGAGGGGGAGGGTTGTTTTAAGCTTTTTACACTGCTGTTGGAAGGAAATACTCCCCTGTTGGAGTTCTTCCAGCACAGAACTGCCGGAAAGAAGCTTTTAATGACAAGGAACCAAGATGGGTGACATTCAGCAAGGCTTCTTGGCTAGCTAGAAAGATTGACATTCGAACGTGAGTTTACATACCCTTTCTGACTTTTGGTCTAAAACTGGTTTTTGGTGAATTTTAATTCTGTGCTTGGTGATGTTTAATCCTGTG
>QLTV01003388.1:4655286-4675439 GCA_003457575.1 Thermophis baileyi
TGTCATGCTGATAGGTCTGTTGTTTCCTGGATCTTTTGTTTCCCCTATTTTGAAGATGGGAACTACATCAGCTCTTTTCCAGGCCTCTGGCAGTTCTCCGGTACTCCAGGATCTTTGAAAGATATAGTTCAGTGGTTCTGAGATCTCGTCTGCCAGTTCCTTCAGAGCCTTGGGGTGTAATCCATCCGGTCCTGGTGATTTGAACTCATCTAGGGTAGACAGATGTTCACTTACCATCTTCTTCCCTATTTTAACTTGTGTTCCTAATATGTTTTTTGTAGTGCTGTTTTTGATAGGTTGGACTGTTTTTTCTCTTTGTGTAAAGACAGATGCAAAAAACGAGTTAAGTAGCTCTGCTTTCTCCCTTTTGCTTGTCACCTTCTTGCCACTTTCCCCCAGCAATGGACCAATTGTTTCCTTTACTTTTTTCTTGTTTTTAATAAATAAAGGAGTATTAGATAATTTTGCTGCCTTCAGTTAATTCATAAAGTAATAAAGGTGGGATAAAAAATTCTAATTAATAAAATTTCTTTCTTAGGCCTCAAAATATGGTTTCTGAAAACAGTACTTGAGGCAGTAGCATTTGATTTTGGTCAGTTAATCTTATCAGATGGGGGGAAAAGTCTCATCACTTTCTAAATGCTATTATATCATTCAAAGTTCATTTATTTCATTGTATTTTTCAGTGCGACTAATATTGCTTAGAGAAATGTTTTGTGCTTCATTGACTTTAATAAGATAAAGTATTTTAACAGTATGAACAAAATGCTACATCAAGCCAATGCGGTATTTTAATAAATACAAGTTACTTATTTAAAAAAAATACAGCAGCACAGAGACTTTCCTGTTGGCATTGCCTGGATATTTTTGTCTTAGTAGCCTTACTTATTTATTTATTTATAAAGATTTGCTTTATTTTCTTAGCCCATAAAGTTACTGCAACATCAAGTTTAATGCAGTTGCTAAGAGGACTTTGGATTTAAAGGATTTAAAAAGAAACTTTGGCATTTACTGCAAAGATGTTAACAATGGCTTATAATTTTATGCATGTTTGTTCAGCTTTGTGGCAGTAACTGTAGATTTCTACTTCCTTTTAAGAGCTCAGTCTAAATCCCACAAACACATTTTTTAAAATAACAGTGGAGTAACTCCGGTGGTTGGAGAATTTTAATAACCTTCATTTTAAGTTTGTAGAAATCAGTGCTCTAAGATGCAGTTGCAATGACTCTTGTCTTTCCCCTTGATTTAGCATGTCAATCACCTCTTCCTAGAGTTTTGTATTGCAATATTTCTCAGTCTGTACTTGTTTGCTCAGTGTCCCATGTAGGTAGCAGATAACCAACTCAATAATGTTGCTCTGCACAATTTTTCATTGTCCAAGAGGATTTGAACATGTTTTGCACCAGCTGGCTACTGTTTGCTAGCCAAACAAAAGAATGCTAGAAAAATGTCAAGATTGCTTCTGTAGTCATTTTGCTGTGAAAAGTGGAAGAGACAATAGTTTGAGTGTCAATCACATCTGCAGTCCAAAAGCCAATGGCAGGAGGAGCAGTAAGGTATGATGTTACTTCATTCCATGCTGTCTGTGCGCCAGGATTTTCATCATGTAACATAAGAAGAGAAAGAAAGGCAGGCGTTTTGCAACAAAGGTATACTGGTGTTGGAGCCCTCCCCCCCCCTTTTTTTTACTGGTACTACTCTGTGCGATGTTTATTTTAGATAACATTTTAACAACCGTGGTAAAAAAACAACAACATAAGCCATCAGAGAATACTTCTGAGAAACATTGGCATGTTTAGGGCTTCTTCCTTCACCATTGAGACTGTCTTTCTGCAGTGGAAGGCCGCCTCTGTGTGATGTTAGGAATCTCCTCTTACATTTTTTTTTCTCTGTGTCTGTGTGTATGTGTGCCTGCATGTGTTGTATGTGCAGAAACAAAACAGGTATGGATTACATTCTAATCTCTTTGTTTCTCTAATATGTCCCAGACAGGGGTGGGCTGCTGGGGGTTTGCAGGGGTTTGGGAGAACCTCTAGCTAAGATTCTGTGCAGTTCGGAGAACCTGCAAATCCCACTCCTGGCTGGCCCCGCCCACCCTTCCCCTCCCCTCCCAGGAGTCCCCACGCGGCCCGTTTTGGATGCAGGTAAATGCAGGGCGTGTGTGGAGGCTCAGGGAGGGCGAAAAACGGGCCTACCGGAAGTTCGGGAAGGCCGGAAATGGGCCCTTTTCCGGCCTTCAGATGGCCTCCGGAGCCTGGGGAGGCCATTTTCGCCCTCCCGGAGGCTCGATGAAAGCCTCCGGAGCCCAGGGTGGCCAAAAACGCCCCCCCCCTGCCGTGGTGCAGGAGGCTGACTAGGCTACGCCCACCATGGCCATGCCCATCCAGCAACCAGGCAGAGAACCCCTTGCTAAAATTTTTGAAGCCCACCCCTGGTCCCAGACAGTGTGAAACAAGCGTTAGTCTTGGAGGTGACAGAATTATTTTTTCTTCCATTGAAGCCATTGAAGTGAAAGGGAAATAAATAAAATATAAATTCTCAGCAAAAAGATAAAAAAATTTGAATGTCCCAGCTTGATAGGACTTAGAGAAATAGTGGCTTCTCTTTGCAGTATCTACTCCCTGCCAGTGGATTCCTGCACTGTGTTCTTGCTCTCTATTTGACTTGCTTTCCTTAAATCTATCCTTTCTGGAATTAAAATTAAAATATATAGTTATGTCCTAATGAGGAGATGCAGTATACAGTTCTGTTTCCTCTGCACAGGCTGCCAAGCAGTAGTGTGTCTCCTGATTTCCCTCCAGGCAATAGGCGATGTTACTATAATATTTCCTTTACTTTTTATGGGGGAAAAAAGACTCATCTTTTATTTGGGGTTGCTTTATGACCACACGTTAAATGTCACAATAATAGGGTAGAAAATGTCATTAAGAAGGACGTATGCCCTCCAGCATTCTGAGCCAAAAAGTTGTTTAATGGTATTAGAAATGTGTTGAATATCAATGTAATTCAATAGAAATCTTTCTTTTTATACAGTGTGTAATGGAAGCTGTGTATCAGTCTTAAGGCAAGCAACACAGAAAGGTTTTCCAGAGGTTTTTGGAGATGGGCTGACTGTAAAGCAAAGGTAGACTTGGCTCTTGTCCTTTCAATGGAATTAGAATTCCACAGTGCATCAAAAGTCATTCAGACATACAGTCATAGACACAGAAATGACAACAAATCTCCATCCTGCCTAGGAACCTTATCTGTCAGGTATATAATAGTCGTGTGTAAAAAAAGTCTTTCTTTTTCATGCAAGGAGAACTAGAATAAATGCAGTGCATTTTTCCTTTGCTACAGTAAAATAAGTACTGAAATTTACAGTAAAATATGGAAGAAAACCTATTAGTGATGAGCATCTATTCAAAATTAGCCATTTTACTACACTTTGGAGGATATTGTAATTGTGTTTCCATTGTCAATAAAAAGGTCCATCACAATCCCGACCTTTTTAAAAAGAACAGTTGCACGATTATTGTACATGTTAAAATATTCCTCCTCATCCTTCATCAATGATGCATTGTTGTAACTTTTGAACTCTTAACAGAAGGGTTGCAAAAATAAAGCCATTAGTCAGAAAACATTTATTTATTAACACACCACTTTGTCTGTTTCCATGCCAATATATTTTAATTTAAATATAGTAATAGATTCAGTTATGCTGTGTATTTACTAGTGGTCAGTCCATACAGTGTATTTTAAAAAAGTATTCTATGCATATGTGAACTGCCAATTTCTATAAATAGAAACTGTATCCTCTCTCTAAAACATCAGTAGGTTATTCTAACTAATATTCCCTCTCTATATCCCAAAGGTGTTTTTTCAAGAGGCAACTGGACTTTCTATTTTTTTCTTTGAAGACAATTTGCTACAAGAAGCTTATTCAGCTCTTCAGCAATCTATATGCATATGTATATTTATCTCTTAGACCTGTGCAGTACTTTAGATTTAAAGGAAAAAATATGGTGTGGAATGCATATGGGTGCTTATAATACTTATTAGCAACTCCTTATATCAAACATATTCTTTTCTCAGAATTGTATTGCCTTTTGAATCTGAAGCGCTGCACAGCATTGTTGTTTAACAACAATTTTGTGTCTATTAAGGTGTGTGTGTGTGAGAGAGAGAGAATCTGTCTGTCTGTTTGTCTAATTTATTTATAGCAAATATTTGGCTTCCATTGTCAGATTAACCAATTAACAAACAGCGTATATAATGTTACAGAATATGAAGACAAAAAGAAATGGCTATAATATAAACTTCATATGCCCAAAACTGGTTGATTTGACCTGAAATCAACTATACTTAAAAAAAATGCCAAGCTTTAATAGCTGGAATTACAAAGGAAATCACTTTTTTAAATCATTTGACTAACATTCTTTTGTGTTCTCTGGCTAATCCCTTCCACTTAACTGTTTGACTACAAATCTTTCCTGATACGTTTATTCATCATTACAATTTATTCTGCATGTTTTCTGAACATTTTGGTAGACTAGAAAGAACATCCAAGTTGTTAAGCAATGAAAAATTGTGCTCATTAATCACTGTAAGATTACATGGACAGTCATCTTGAGCTCAATTTTTAATGATAACTTGAAGAGAGCAAAAAAGGGTAGATTCAAAGTAATCCAGCTCTGTGATATGGAGCTGTTGTTTAAACCATTTTCAGATTGGGCGACTTTCATGGCCTTATGATGGATTGTTGCTTGTGTAACTTCTTTTGACTATCACTATTTGTTAGAACTGAATAGAATTTCTTCGGTAGTCTTATTTGCATGAACTGAATAGAGAGAGGAAGCACTAGGCTAATAGCAGATATTTGCGATGTTGAAAATTGTTAATAGTATTTTAACACTGTGAATAGGGAAAGATGTCTGCTCCATTTTCTTTGTTCCTTTTACCTAGAGCTACTGCTATAGCTTCTCTAGTCAATACTAAATTTATCCTTTTTTTTGTCCATGGTGTCAGATAGGTTCCATTAAAAATACACATTTTCCCTTGACATTTCAGAATACACGGGGTTTTTTTTTTGGCTGAACTTGCACTATATCTCATTAATCTCTCTTTGCATGCATTTTTACAAACTTCTCATGGTGCTTCAGGGGATAATTTGGAAAGGGTCCAGTTTTTAAACCTTCACTTTGTCAGAAGCACAGTACTGTATTGGAGAAATGTCTTGAACTCTATTCTCAAAGAAAATAAAAGCATGCTGAGGACAGTAGGGACAAATATGTGAGCTCCTTCTTCATGACTTAGCATACTGTTTTGAATATGTAGATAAATGTTAGCTTTTCTACCTTTCTATTTGTGTTAAGTGTGTTCACGTTGACTTTGAGTGCTGAGCGCAACCCTCTTTCCCCCTTTTGATTACTGGATTGAATGATTATGTGCCATCAAGTCATTATTGTGACCAGATAGATAGATTCCCCACCCCCACCCCGAAGATGTGTCTCTAACCTAGTCTTTCAGGTCTTCCAACAGTGTATCCATTGTCTCTGTAACTGAGCCAATCCACATCTATGGAGATTCTTAGTCATCTGGGTCATGGTTGTCCCAAAGGTGCTTTTTCAAAAGGCAACTGGACTTTGTTTTTTCTTGAAGACTTTTCACTTCTCATCCAAGAAGCTTCTTCAGTTCTGACTGAATGGTGGAGGATGGAAGGATTTATATTCTTTACAGTCATCTGGTCATTAGCACTCTTTCTGAGAGTCGTTGAGGCCACTTGGAGGTTTAACTGTGCCTTAGGGTCATCTGAATAGTGCAAATGGTGTGGAACTTTCTTGGAACTTGGAACTGAAAGGACTGTGTTAAACAGGAGATAGGTAGTGTTGTATCCCTTTATATTCTCACGAGTCTTCTCCAATACCAGAGCATCAAAAGCATCAATACTCTTCTGATCCTGCTTCTTCAAAGTCCAGTTTAATTCCACGGAGTGTCATAGGGAATACCATGGCTTGCAGAATTCTGATCTTTGTAGGTATAAACACATCATGGTATTTGTATGCTTTTTCTAAGGCCTTCATGTACAAGTGCTAGTCACTGGCATATTTCTTGACTGCTTGTTTCTTTATTGTTGATGGTTGATCCTCATAGGCAGAAGCTATCCACCATTTCGATATCATCATCATCAAGTTTAAGGCCAGTTGTTCTACCTGTTATCATTAGTTTGATCTTCTTTATATTTAAATTTAGTCCCATTTTTTTCGCTGTTCTCCTTTAATTCCATTACTAGAGCTTACAGATCCTTTGCATTTTCAGCTATCAAAGTAGTGTTGTCAGCATAGAGCAGGTTATTGATATTTCTTCTTCCATTTTTAAAACCATCCTCGTCTTCTTACAACCCACCTTCACTTAATAATATATTCAGCATATAGATTGAGTAAATAATGGAAGAGCATATAACCTTTTGTCACTCCTTTGCCAACACGGAACCAATCTGTTTTACTATGATCTGTTTATATTGTCTGATCTGTTTGTATGATCTGACTTGTATATTGTCATGAGGACAATGAGATATTCTGGATTTCCCATTTTTCTCAGCACTCTCCACAGCTTGATGTGGTTGAAAGAATCAGAATAATCAACGGAGCACATAAATTTCCCCTTCTTTTACAGGCTCCTTAACTCCATAAAAAACTGTTCCTCTTGTATAGTTAACTGTTAGATTTAAAGGCATAAGTGAAGCAGCAGATTTTCCTACGTTTTGCAGTAACAAAGGTTAGGAATGATTATGTTTTTTTATTCAAGGCGCCATGCAGCATCACCTAAAATGACTTGCTGCCAAATCAAATTGGCATATATTAACCTCCTCTTTGTTTTTATTTAGTATATTACAGTTACTATATACAAAATCAGCAGCCTTGACAGTCATGGACCAGGGCCCTATTTCCTCTTCCTCAAGGGAAAAAGGTTCCAGAGATCATAGCTTTGAAGTTGATGTATTGCTGTGATAAACAGGCAATTTTTTTTTGAGTGGATCAATCCTCTTTAGGCAAAGGAAGAGTCATGGAAGTGGAAATAAAAATCTAACTGAACTGTTAAGAGCCGTGGTTAGAATGCAGTACTGCAGGCTACTTCTGCTGACTGCCGGTTGACTGCAATTTGGCAGTTCGAAACTCACCAGGCTCAAGGTTGACTCAGCCTTCCATCCTTCTGAGGTCAGTAAAATGAGGACTGAGATTGTTGGGGGCAATATGCTGACTCTGTAAACTGCTTAGAGAGGGCTGTAAAGCACTGTGAAGCGGTATATAAGTCTAAGCGCTATTGCTATTGCTATTAATAAGGTTACAGTTATCAGCTAAACCTACGTCTTGCCTAATTTACAGAAATACAAACAAGATTCTTTTCTGTTACATAACTTAAGTTCAAAAATTACAACCAGAATAAATATCTCCACAGGGATTGTAGTAGTATAAGTAGTCTGATGGCAATTGGCACCCGGATTGCATCACTAAAGGAAACTATAGGAAAATGAGTTGTAGAAATAAGAAATATAGATGTTAATTTAGGGAAAGACCATCATTGGAAGTCCATGTATAGATCACCCCCTCTTCTATGGTTTTATTTGCTATGATTTTAAAATATTTTCTCAAAAACTATTAACTATGGATACTTTTTCATGAGAAGCTTTCTTTCTTTCTTGCAAATTGTATTGATTTCAACAGAGGTGGGTTCCTCCCGGTTCGGACCGGTTCGCCCGAACCGGTAGCGACCCGCTGGTGACGTCACAATGACGTCACCGGTTCGGTCGGTGCCGGTCTGTGGGTGCCGCCACCTTTTAAAAATTTTTTTTAAAAAATTTTCTTCTTCTGCGCATGCGCAGAAGCTGAGTTTCTGGCATGGCGCAGGCGTCACCATCTTGTTTTTGATGGTTTTTAAATTTTTTTGCACTGCGCATGCGCGCGCGCCCATGTGGCACGGCCACGCGGCGCGGGAGGAAGCGAACCGGCAGCGAGGTAAGTTAGAATCCACCCCTGGATTTCAACACAATTTACCCCAATACCAGATTCCATTGTTGTACTACAGTAGCAGCCTTGATTATACCTGACCATAGGCTTCTCTAGAGACTTCTGTTTCAATGAAATATGAGAAAAGTAGAACAAGCGATTGCTTTGCATTGTGTATCTTTTGACATATTTGGATTAGGCCAGAAAAGCATTACAAATTTACAAATATTACCTTCCACTCTTTGTTCCTTTAAGAAATAGATCGATCACACACACAAAAACTTAATATTATGCCTGTCAGATTTGCAATGTTCTGAAATTATAATACAAAATATGTGAAATAAAAATATTAACTGTTTCTATTCTAGAATTCTACATAATTTTTAAATGGTCCAATGAACGAACTCTGTTTTGGTCCAAAGATATTCCAAATGTGTGTTTTTGTTAATTTATAGCCCAAACTAGAGCCATATTTGAAATGGTGTTAAATATTTATTTTGTCTCCTTCATGCTTGATTTTTTTTTTTTTAACCAAAAGTGTGCGGGGTACTGACCTGGATTAAGAGAAAAAGAATTTAACTTTTTGCCTTTGTGTGAAATTAATTTAGAGGGGAAAAACTGAAATGGCTTTCTTTCTAATCTCAGTTTTGGGATTGTTGCATTTTTCCAGGAATATCAGTCCCATTAAGTAGACCAGATCAAGAAACCAACTCCATAAGAATGCTAAAGCTACATTCAATGATTTACATACTTCCCAGCTTTCGTCAGATCCAGGTGCCATCTCCGTTGGTTCCATCCAGTTTTGGTTCTTTGTAGGTTTCCATAGAGCCATAGCATACCGTAGATTCTGCTATTTCCCTGTAACTGATTTGATTGCTGTGGGAAAATGCTTGGATCTCTGGCAAAAATATTTTTGCCTAAGAAATATGCATTTTCTATCATTGCACTTTGCTACAATAGGAGAAAGAATATGCGACATGGATTTTGTTTGCATATAGAACTGATTTCAGTGTATTTTATTTGCTTGCCCAAAATCTCATGGGTCTTTTATGTCTCTTAGATCCACTGTCAATGGGGCCACAGAAAGCTCTAGAAACCATTGGTGCAAATTTGCAAAAACAGTATGAAAATTGGCAACCAAGGGTAAGTAGCTTTTTGCCTTCTTGTAAGATAAGCCTTTTTTCTCAAAATCTGTGTTTACTTCTGGTAAACTAATAATACTAATGCTAGAAAATATTCCACTTGAAATATCGGATACATACTGTGTGATCTTTTATGTATTGTATTAGGCAAAATTTGGAGCTTTTCTATGTGTTCATGTGGATAGAATATTACAGGTTCTCAAAAATTATTAGGCTTCAACTAGATTAACGCTTCAGAAAGAGAAGAGTCATTTTTACAGCCAAGAATTTCTACATTGGTGGTTGTATGATGCAGTATTATTGTTACCAAGTAGTTAGCAAAGCAAAATTAGCAAAGCAGTTAATTTCAGTAGATAGAACTCTTTTCTGCATCGTTGGCTTTTGATGTATATGCACAGGTTTTATAGTCAGATAATACTGCTTATGACTATTTCTTGGGTCTGTTGCATCAGACTTTAGATTTATGATGTAGTAGTCACTAAAAGCTGAGAGCATATTGGCTTCTGTCCACATGAGTGGTATTGAACAGTTCACTAGTGGAAGCAAAGTCATCCCTTTTCTGGATGTACCAGTATATTAGCCAAGGATGGACTATCAGTTTTTAGGAATGCTTTAATTTGAATTTTGAATAGAGGTTTGTTTTTATCAGGAGGGTCCCAGCAATAGTTAGAGAGAAATTGATGGCTTCAGTCACTGAATTTCTAAAATCTAATTTTGAAGGTTCAGGGGCTTTGCTGATTATGGTACTTAGAGTTTACTAAAATAGAGGTGACATCCATGAGAGCCAAAAGTTTATTTTCTGATAAGGCTTGATTTTTATGCCATTTTATTTTAAACTAAAATTTTCAATTTCTTGTAATCTCAGGCAATTGTACAGGGAATATGATGTTATGGTAACAAGTAGCCTGCTAGATTTACAAGCATAGTGGGACTATACCAACTCACAACAAAGACTCTGCGTCTCAGGTCAACATTCTATGTTCTTTGGGCAGAACTTCATTCTTTTTTTGTGTTATGTCATCAATTTACAGAGAACATTTTTGCAATTCTGCAAGCTTTTCCAGAGAGCACTCCTCAATTTCATTTGTCTTAACACATTCTTCACATGAGCATTTCATTCTTTCCTTAAAATCTTATTTGTTCAAATTATTTTAAAATTAGAGTTCAAGCTCAATTTAAGCTTAGTTTAAATGTCCAAATTCTTTAAATTTATGTTTGCCGAAATCTTTTTCTTTCAAAGATAGAAGTATGGACAGTTTTAACATTTCCCACTTATCCCCCTTCCTCAAGAAAGTAAAACGTGGTTTGGGAAAAGGGAAACAAGAGAACTAAAAAAGTGGGATGCAAGATTATTCTTGTTCCATTTTGGGGAAATTGGAAAGTTGTACAAAAGGAAACTGCATAAGCCAGTCTCTACTTTCTAATGTCTTTTACTTAGTAGTAATAAAGTTCAAAGGGATTTGAACTGATCGTGCACAAAATATGTATTGTTTGCTTCAGGGGTGGGTTCTAACTTACCTCGCTGCCGGTTCGCTTCTTCCCGCGCCGCATGGCTGCGCACGCATTGCGCGCTACATGGCCGCTCTGTGCGGGCGCACTTCGTGCATGCGCACGCACATGCGCAGTGCCGAAAATTCGCAAGAAATCCCCCCCCCCAAAAAAAGTTGAAAACAAGACTCAGAGACTCGGCTTCTGCGCATGTGCAGAAGAAAAAAATCAGCAAAAAATCCCCCCCCCCAATTCCCCAAAAAGATAATTCCAAAAGAAAAAGATGGCAGCGTCCACGGACCGGCATCGACAGAACCGGCTCCATGACGTCACCAGCGGTTTGCTACCAGTTCTATAGAACCGGTGCCAACCGGGAGGAACCCACCTCTGGTTTCCTTACAGAAATCAGGATCAAATTCTACTGGATTCTTTTTTAAAAAAATTCTCAGAATTGAACTGGATGTATTAACAGAAAAAGGATGGATTTTTCATCTTTCTCTTGCTGTCCTCCTACCTGTCTTTATTTCTGTCCAGATGCAATATTTAAGATGGAGATGCAGAACTTGAAAATATGATCTCTATAACTCTCTTTGGTGTAAGATCATTGATTCCATTAACAGTAACTTCTACAGCTGCATAAAAGACCACAATGGTTTTGATGAGTAAATTTGTAATGATACCACATTGTTACACTTATTAATGAGTCACGTCATTCAAATATCTGTACTGTGTGCAATTTCAGAGTCTTCCTGTTTTCAGCATTACGAAGGGTAATGAATCCTCTGGAAAACTGCCTATTGGCTCACTGAAATAAAGGTTTAATGCAATATGTAGAACCTTAACAGTATAGTAAACCCTTGGGGCCCAAAGAAAACAAACCAGTCTCTCTGCTGTTGTAATAACATAACCCATGGAATTGGGGGAAGGGGATTCAGGGAGGAGGTTCTGATAGCAGCATGTACTTTATGTGAGGGAGCAGACTTTGGGCTGCTTTGTATAATTTGCACAGAACATGAGGCAATGTTCTGTGTGCAAGATGTTTTGTGTGCAAGGTATTGGTTCGTAGCACTAAATCACTGCCCTCTGAAGCAGTTGCAAAGCTGAACACATGCCATTTTATTGCACTCTGCTAGCTTTTATGTTTTTTCTGCAGTAATAAAGAGAAATCGTTGGGCTATCCACAATAAAACAATAGGATAATGACTGAATTTCCTAGATCTTTGCTCTAAATCCTAAAAGAAATACTTTTTTCTCCCTTGTCTTTCTTTCCCCTGTCCCCTATCCCAGGCTTGCTTTAGAATAGATGGTCAATGAAGCAAATTGAAGGAAGCAAATGACAGATCATTGAAACAGAGTAGGAAAGAGTGACTGAAAATGGCTCATTAAGAATATATGACACATTGACAAGCACTGATTATTGAAAAATGGGGCAGTGAGTGTACGATGTTTGCTGGAAGAATTATCCAATCAAACATAATGGAATTTCAATGTTTACTACAGTTTTTCTTGCAATTTTTTCATTTGTAGAAATAGCTGTCTATTTTGAACACATATAAAGAAACCACAGAAGGTAATCTTATGAGAAACAATATTGAGGATAAGTTTCCAAAAAAAATTCTGGTGTGTATTGTTTGGCTGGCATGATTCTCACTGATAGGTATTATTGATTTGCTAATTGCGAAATCTATCAGTATTCTGCTAATAAATTCTGCTTCAAAACAATTTAAAAATTAAAACTGTATCATATGGTATGACATTTTTCTGTTGCAAGACTAGAAAGTGCTTCAGCCTATTCAACTGCATGATACTATAAATAATTAAATGTTTAATTGTAATCTAATCCATGGAATACCTAGCCTGATGCTTTAGACTTATGTGAATTAAACACCCAAATGTGTTCGTTCTCTATAGAATGATTATTACATATTATTCCTATGTACAGTGCATCCAGAAAGTATTCAGACCCCCTTCACTTTTGTCAATTTTGTTGCCGCCATTTGAATGCTGCCTGATTCTACGGTTGTTGAAATTCATTTTTTCTCATTAATCTACTCTCAATACCCCATAATGACAAAGTGAAGACAGAATTTTAGAAATTCTGTAAATTTATTAAAAAGAAAAAAACCCTGACCCTTCACTCAGTACTTTGTTGAAGCACCTTTGGCAGCAATTATAACCTTGAGTCTTTTTGGGTATGATGTGACAAGCTTTGCACACCTGGATTGGGGGATTTTCTGCCCTTCTTTCTTGCAAATCCTCTCAAGCTCAGTCAGGTTGGATGGCGACCGTCAAAATGGACAGCCATTTTCAGGTCCTTCCAGAGATGTTCAATAGGGTTCAAGTCAGGGCTCTGGCTGGGCCATCTAGGACATTCACAGAGTTGTCTCCAAGCCTCCTATGTTGTCTTAGCTCTATGTTTAGGATCATTGTCATGTTGGAAAATGAACCTTTGGCCCAGTCTCATGTCCTGAGTGCTGTGGAACAGGTTTTCATTGAGGATATCCCTGTACTTTGAATGGAGCAAAGTACTTTGTACTTTGCTCCATTCAGGTTTCCCTCAACTCTGACCAGTCTCCAAGTCCCTGCTGCTGAAAAATATCCCCCACAGCATGATGCTGCCATCACCATGCTTCACTGTTGGGATGATATTGGGCAGGTACCGTGTTTCCCCGAAAATAAGATCCTGTCTTATATTTTTTGAACCCCGAAATAAGCGCTTGGCCTTATTTTTGGGGGGGTTTATTCCCCCCCCGTACCGGTATGAGGTGGGGAGGGGTGAGCGGCCCCTCGTGCCAGCTTCCTGAAGGGTCACAGCTGGCTATCCCACCATTCACAAAACAGCTGATTTGCGGTGCCACTCAGGCCACCTCCTCCAGCAAGCGTGGCCACTTTTGCAGCCAATTGCGGCTGCAAAAGAAGCCGGAGGCCAAGTGACGCACCCCACATGCCTCGCGCCCTCCTTACCTAACGGTGACAGTCACAGCAGGCAATTCTGTCCACGGAACAGCTGCCTCGTGGGTGCCGCTCCGGCCGGCGCCTCCAGCAAGCACGGCCGCTTTTGCCATCGATTGTGGCCACAAAAGCAGCAGGAGGCCAAGCGATGCGCCCCATGCGCCGGCCTTCCGAAGGGTACTGCAGCAGCAGCTATCCACAATTTTTTTTACCATTATTTTGTCCCGACCCACGTGGCCCAGTACCTGAGCGGCACCTGTGAATCAGCTGTTTCATGAATGGCAGCCAGAGCGGCTCAGCTGATCCGATTAAGGGGCCGAGAAGCCCTGAGGTGACCGGGGAAGGGCTGCCTCCTGTGCTGGCCATGCCCACTCCTTCACTAGGGCTTATTTTTGGGGGAGGACATATATTTATGCCCACCCCAAAAATCAGGCTTGGCCTTATTTTCGGGACATGTTGTATTTTCGGGGAAACACGGTAATGAGTGGTGCTTGGTTTCCTCCAGAGATAATGTTTAGAATTGAAGTCAAACAGTTCAATCTTGGTTTGATCAGACCAGAGAATCTTGTTCCTCACAGTCTGAGAGTTTGCTTTTTTGCAAACTCCAAGTGGGCTTTCATGTGTTTTGCACTGAGAAGAGGCTTCCGTCTAGCCACTCTGCCATAAAGTCCAGATTGGTGGAGGGCTGCAGTGATGGTCGTCCTTCTGGAACTCTATCCCATCTCCACACAGGATCTCAGTCAGTTTGTGGCAAGCTTCTTCCATTTGAGAATTATGGAGGCCACTGTGCTCTTAGGAATCTTCAGTGCAGCAGAAATTTTTATTGTAGCCTTTCCCAGATCTGTGCCTTGCAATAATCCTGTCTCTGAGCTCTGCAGGCAGTTCCTTTGACCTCATGGCTTTTGCTCTGCTACAGTATGCATTGTCATCTGTGAGGCCTTCTATAGAGAGGTGTGTACCTTTCCGAATCATGTCCAGTCCGTTTAATTTACCACAGGTGGACTCCAATCAAGGTATAGAAACATGTCAGCAACGATCAAGAGAAATGGGAGGCACCAGAGCTAAATTTCAAGTGTTGTTGCAAAGGGTCTGAATACATATGCCCTTTGTGATATTTCAGTTTTTTTCTTTTTAATAAATTTACAGACATTTCTAAAATTCTGTCTTCACTTTGTCATTATGGGGTACTAAGTATAGATTAATGAGGAAAAAAAAAGAATTTCAACCACTGTAGAATCAGGCTGCAGCATAACAAAATGGACAAAAGTGAAGGGGGTCTGAATACTTTCTGAATGCATTTTATGTATGTTTTCAGTATTGAGGGGCTATAGCAGGGGTGTCAAACTCAAGGCCTGGGGGCCGGATCCGGCCCGCAGGGTGCTTAGATCTGGCCCGCAGGGCTGCCCTGGAAACAGCGAGCTCCATTTTCGCTGGCAGAGGGTTGCAAGAGGCCGTCCCAGCCAAAAACAGAGCTTGGGAGCACATTTTCACTGGCAGAGCATTCAGGCCACCACAGGCGCCCCAGACACAAGTGACGTCAAGCTGGCCACGCCCATCCTGGCCATGCCCACCCAGGCCCCCAGAGGTCAAACACAACCCTGATGCGGCCCTCAGTGAAACCGAGTTTGACACGCCTGGGCTATAGTGTCATTTTTGGATTAGCAATAGCAATAGCAATAGCACTTAGACTTATATACCGCTTTACAGTGCTTTACAGCACTCTCTAAGCGGTTCACAGAGTCAGCATATTGCCCCCAACAATCTGGGTCCTCATTAATTAATAAATTAATTAATTTAATATTAATTAATTTAATATTAATAAAAGATTAATCTTTAGAAGGCTCAAAAATTACGGGATTGAGCTCTTCTTGTCTTTTGTAATATGAAATCATAGCGATGGCTTCAAACAAATCAACCAGGTTGCATGTGACAAAAAGGTCCTCCATAAAAATAAATCTTCAGTGTTGAGTTTGTTGCCTTCAAATCCAGAAAAATACAACAGCTTGTACATTTCAATTATATATGACCTTAGAAGAAAAGTGGGATGAGGACCCCTGTGTGTGGATATATTTAGAGTTCCGTTTTTTGAATATTATGGAAGCCTTGTTACAATATAATTTTATTATAGGTAGTCCTTGACTTACGATCACAATTGAGCCCCAAATTTCTGTTGCTAAGCAAGATAATTGCTAAGTGAGATTTGCTGCATTTTATGACCTTGCCACAGTTGTTAAGGAAATCACTGCAGTTGTTAAATTAGTAACACGGTTGGAAAAAGAATCTGGCTTCCCCCGTTGACTTTGCTTGTCAGAAGGTCAAAAAAGGGGATCACGTGACCCAGGGACACTGCAACCATCATTAATATGAGTCAGTTGCCAAGCATCTGAATTTTAATCATGTGACCTTAGGGATGTCGCAACAGTTATCATAAGCCACTTTTTTCAGTGCTGCTGAAACTTTGATTGGTCACTAAACGAAAGGTTGTGAGTCGAGGACTACCTGTATTTGTTTACAGTGTTATGTATTATGTGAGTGCGACAGTCGCAACTTTGAAGACAGGTCATAAGTCACTTTTCCTAGCACACTTGTAATTTCAAACTGCCATTAAATGAATTGTCGTAAGTCGAGGACTACCTGTAATTTCTAGCAGATTCTATTTGCATCTATATTGCTGCCTATAAATGTAAAAAAATAATAATCTTTATTCTCCTGCACACCACAAATAAGCCTCTTTCATGAAGGGAACAATTGGAGCAGTGCAGTTAGAAGGGAGGATGAATTACTAGGGCTGTTTGGTTCCTTTTATATGGCAGCATTCCCTACTCAGTACCAAGACTTTAGAGAACATTGCTGTTCTCTCATTCTGAAGCTGCAGTATTGGAACTGGATTAAAGTGTTTGTTCCAAAACCATTGAACTTTTTCTTTTGTATTTTGGCAGTTTGAGTACTGAACATTAAACACAAGTTGCTCTACAATAGATCTTCCCATGGCCATTGACAGGTGTTTTTCAGAGAACCAAGTGCTGCCTCGTCTCTAGCTAGAATGGTCATACCTTTCCTTTCCTTTTTGCTGGATCCTGAGCTTTTGAGTTCATGCTGCTTGTGTATTTCTGACAACTGCAAATGAGGTCACGTAGCCAAAGGCAAAATTGTTGGATGGGCGGTACTCAATTTACATAATTCAGAATTTGCTGTGAATCACATTGCAGCTTATATTTCTTAAATTTGGGTGAAATTAGTCCCCCCCCTTTTCTTTATTATTTTTTTACTGTTTCATTTTTGAATTTGAATTTTCCACAAAGTTTTAAGTTTATGTTTCTGTCAAGATCAATTGTGTTTAATGTTTCTGGATTTAAAATTACTTCCTTCTTTATTCTACCTGTTATGCCTTGAACAGATACCGTAGTGGATATTTTTGCTGATCTAACTATAACCCTAAAGGAATTTTCCATTCTCCTCACTTCTTTCTTCTGTCAGGCACATTCCTCCAATGGCCATGATTGTAATATGTTTTCTTAATTATAAGTTCTTAAGAAAGTTAATTTTCCAGATTCTAATATTACTGTTACTAACTGGGATTCAATTTCCCCTGCCCTAAATGTGTTTGAAACTCAAGAAAGTTATTCTTTTTTAATAATATATCGAATACCACAGAAATAATTGTATCCGCTGTTCGGTACAGATAACATTCTGTATCTTTTTGCTTTAGTGTGATAGTTCAGGTGGGTGTTTTTCTAGACAGTAACATGATAGTGTTAACATTAATCTAATCAATTGCATACGATGCACAGCAGTTGTCACACTGTGACAACTCCGTGAGAGCTGCTGAGAGATTATTTTATATATGGACAACCATTACTCCAATGGTAACAGAATCCTTGTGACATGCAGTGTAACAATGGCAGAGAGATCCTTTATTTGGCCATTGTTATTCTAAACAATCACCTACACCACCTAGGAAGCTTCTCAGGATATTAACAATATTGGCACCAATTATGGTAGTTTACCCAAGGCTGGATGGGAAACTGATTCTTACTTCTGGGAGAGTGTCAGTTTAAATATCCTTTTAATCTATCGTCTGATTGAATGCTATGAAGGAGACTCCTGCGTATGTGCTTGATGCTTAGATGGACAACATACATCCTTATTTTGTTTTAATACCCAGAATATACACATTTCTGTAATACACATATACACACACATGCGTGCATTCCCTGCACACAAATATTGCATTTATATTCAGAAACTCAGTTTCCCCGTAGGTATGGAAAAGGTTTGGGCCTCTTCACTAGACAGATTATCTAGCAGCTCCAAGAATACAGGTACAAAAATACAATTTGTGATGTTATAACTAGGCAGAGCATATTATGCTCCAGCTTTTTGTTTGTCGGGGTTGACAGTATGGGTATATGTGAGTGGGCGGGTGAATAAATTCACAGAAAAAAAATCCTTTTTGCATCACTTGTTTTTGGTGCAGCTGGTTCCAGAGCTCCCTGTTTCTTCTTCCAGAGCTTGAAAGTATCAGCAGGCATTTCATCTTTTTTTATTGCTAATTATTAAAAAGCTGTTCAGCAGCACAAGCTCCCTTTTTGAAAAGGTGGTCTGAAGAATTTTTAAAATCAAGCAGTGATAGTAAAACAGGTTTTACACACACACACACACACACACACACACACACACACACACACACACACACACACACACACACAGAATAATAATCTGGGCTTCGCATTTGCTGTTTTAAAAATGAAGTAATCATTATTCAAGCTTATGAGTATTTAAAATAGCCAAACCTTTATTAATGAAATAGCAATCAATGTATGTCGGGCTTCTAAAATATCTCAGCATCCTTACAAGGAATGCTGGGACTGATTTTTTTTGTTGCTGAAGAATATAAGCATGAAGATGCATGCCAAATACATGCACACACATATCTTTGTAGGTCCCTCTGAAAATGGTTCGAGCTCATATATGTGTGGTTCGACCTATTTTCAAGTGATATTCCTGACTGCTGCTGTTGCAAAGTGTATGAAAGCAGGCTGAATTGCTACCAGCTCTGTCAACACTCAAACCTGTCTGAGTCTTATCTTTTCATGTCCGTGATTATGAACAGGATGTTAAAAGAAAGGATTAGGAAAAATCAGTCTGATTACAATGTTGGAAAATGTTTGAGTCATCGTAAATGATTCATCTCTGCTTTCATGCAAACTAGAAATTAAACTACATCAATGGAAAATCTCTTAAAGATGAATCCATAGACCTGTGCTCACTTTTTTTTTAACATAGAAAAAAGGCTTCAACTCAGTATATCTCAAAAAATGCTGAAATATGTTTTACATATTATTTTTATCCCGTTATTGTGTCAAAGAAATACATGGACCACTTTTGGCATTGATGTGTAAAAAGGTGGTTTTGCTGGGTGTATTTTTGTGACTTTCAGCACTGTATTTTTCTTTAACAAGGACATCTGTTCATGCTCAGAGGCTGTCCAGAAATGAGGATGTCCTTTTGGCTCAGAATATGGCATTCCCTGCTACTGAGTGAGGGTGGACTGTTGGAAGTCCCAATGGAAATGTTTGTATCTTTCTTTTTAGGGGACAACAATTGATGCTTAGATT
Source organism: Thermophis baileyi (assembly GCA_003457575.1). Taxonomy (NCBI): domain Eukaryota; kingdom Metazoa; phylum Chordata; class Lepidosauria; order Squamata; family Dipsadidae; genus Thermophis; species Thermophis baileyi. The sequence continues at coordinate 4,674,472 of QLTV01003388.1, forward strand.
TTTTTAAAAAATATAAGTGGTTGACTCCTAAAACGCCTAATGCTTATATTCTTGGGATTAATTAAATGATCCATTAGTAGATTTCATGCCCATTTAAAGTTTTGATATGATTGATTTGAACTGCAGTTGAGTTAGTATATTATATGTTGCCATAAAACAGGTGGTCCTCGAATTACAACAGTTCATTTAGTGACTGTTCAAAGTCATTTATGATAATTTTCACACTTACAACTGTTGCAGCATCCCCATGGTTACATGATCAAAATTTGAATGCTCGGCAAGTGGTTCATATTTATGACAGTTACAGTGTCCCAGGATGGGGAAGCCAGATTCACTTAACAACCATGTTACTAACTTAACAACTGCAGTAATTCGCTTAACAATTGTGGCAAGAAAGATTGTAAATTTTGGCAAAATTCACTTAACTGTCTCACTTAGCAACATAAATTTTGGGCTCAATTGTAGTCATAAGTCAAGGACTACCTGTAATGTATGGTTATTATATTTAAATTGTTCTGGGAGGATTTCACAGAATATGCTATTTTTGAAAAATTTAATGTGCAAATAAATTGACAAATTAGTAAACCAAGAATCTATATACAATTTCTGAGAGTCACACATTGAATTATGATTTGGAGGTCAGTTTGAATTTAACACTCAGAATATCCTGCTTGAGACCTTAGATTTACTGTAAATGCAATGTTTGTGCGTGGGGAATGCATGCATGTGTGTGTATATGTCAGTGGTGAAATCTAAAATTTTTCCCTACCGGTTTTGTGGGCGTGGCTTGGTGGTCATGTGACCGGGTGGGCGTGGCCAACTTGTAAAATGTGGTGAAACTCACTTAACAATGCTCTTGCTTAGTAACCAAAATTTTGGGCTCAATTGTGGTCATAAGTCTTTCTTTCTTTCTTTTTCTTTCTTTCTGTCTTCCTTCCTTCCTACCATCTTTCTTTCTTTCTTTCTTT
>QLTV01003388.1:4675462-4691204 GCA_003457575.1 Thermophis baileyi
CTTTCCTTTCCTTTCCTTTCCTTTTCCTTTTCCTTTTCCTTTTCCTTTTCCTTTTCCTTTTCCTTTTCCTTTTCTCCTCTCCACTCCTGCAGCAGTATCAGGGGAGGGGGCTGACATGATGTGGCAAGGATGGATAGGCAGAGGCCTCTGGAGCGGGCGGCACACTTGTCTCATGCGCTCAGGCCATGAAAGCTTTGGCTCGCCGAACCGTCTGGGCTCCGGTATCCCACTACTGATTGACCGCAGCACTTCATGCCGGCACGATTGCCACGATCAGCCCAGATTCCCTCAAAGCAACAGAAGCAAGTCTTGACTTAGTTATTTGCCCATCCTCGCCTAGTGGGGAAGGGATGAAAGAGGGAGCCGGCAGGGGAACGCAATCGCATTCGGCCCCTCCTGATACAAACCGCTACTCAGGGCGAGTGAGCGGCGACCGGGGGACCGGTTCGGGGGCATGGCCAGCCAACCGTCAGTACCGGTTCGGCAAACCAGGCCACATGTTCGCTAACGGTTCTCCCGAGCTGGTCCAAACCGGTAGCATTTCACCCCTGGTATATGTGTATTACTCTGTTTCCCCCAAATAAGACATCCCCTGATAATAAGCCCAATCGGGCTTTTGAGTGCATGCCAATAAGGCCAAGCGCTTATTTCAGGGTTCAAAAAAATATAAGACAGGGTCTTATTTTCAGGGAAACACGGTACAGAAATGTGTATATTCTGGGTATTAAAACAAAATAAGGATGTATGTTGTCCATCTAAGCATCAAGCACATATGCAGGAGTCTCCTTCATAGCATTCAATCTGTGACATACTGTATATAGTCTTCCCTCCAGTCTCATTTGCCACATGATTACAAGGAGGCAAATAGAATTGGTTTTAAACAAATCAGAGTTCCTTGATTCATCTGGGAAAACTAATTTAAACTGTGATTTGTTGAAAATAGTCATGATTAGGTTATGGTTTATAATCCCAAAATGTTGCTGAACTATATTTAATCCAGTTAGAATTCTTTTAGTGCAGTGAATATATAAATTTGGGCAGTCTAAAATAAAAAAAAAATCAGTTCTTTATGTTTCTGAAGGAATTGAACAGATGATATTGCTGAATTCTATGTACAGTAAGTATATAATCCAGAATGGGCTATAAATATTCTAACTAAATGTACTTTCTCTTTTTTTGGGGGGGGGGGGGAAATTCTATTGCCTTTGTTTTTGAAAATTCCTTAGCATTTAGTCTTAAGTGCTTTTGTTCTATGTACCTGCATCTAAGTAGGGCTGAATGGAAATATTTAATGTTATACTAGTTATTCTGTATCTTAAGTGGACATGGAATCTGGAATGCAGAAGTTGAGTGCGGTGCATGAGCGCAAATTTTGCATTTAGTTTCTAGATATGCATTAAGGTGCTGGTTGTGAACTAATATATTTTAAACGTTATAGCAACTAATTTTTATTACAGTGTAACAACATTTTTGGGGACATGCATGACTCTTTTACAAACTAAGAAACTTGACTGAAATTGATGATTTACAGCCTAGTCTTTTTTCTGTGATTTATTTATTTATTTATTTTATAAAATTTATATGCCGCCCAACTCCCGAAGGACTCTGATGAATGATTCTGTTTATTTCAGCCCTACAAACAGCATCAATATCAAAATATAGATAATCTTTATTACGCTCATTGATTGGAGATTTAGTTGACTTCATAAAAATAAGCAAACAAACAATTTATAAGAGGACAAAGGATGGGAATCTGTGATATAGCAAAGAAAAATGAACATCTGGAAAGAACAATAAAAATGCCATAAACATTTCTAAAACATCAATAGTACATAACATGCAGTATAGTTCAGTAAGTATAGATAACAGGATATTAAAAGTAGAATCTAAATGATAAAGACACAATGACTTAATTAATACTTTAACAGGATCCAATCTGGGCTAGTTTTCTGAGCTTTCGGACTTGTGCTAGAGCCCATCCTTGGGGAACTTCTCTTTCACAAAATTCTACCTTTGAATATTAGGCTACTGGGTGCATATGCAGAGAGATGAGTTTCTGTGGGTTGTAAATGTATAAAAGTAAAACTGCATATTGGTCAGTGAAAATAAGATATGACGGGATAAAACCAAGCTGCAGTGTAAAAAACATAGAAGAAAGAATAGAATTGTACATTAATAAAATCAGAAAATTAAGAAAAATAGTTTCCCACAAGGGGCAATGGCAGCTGGGAGAAATTTTGCATCTCTCCTGGTGGTGTTAAGTTTCTGATCAGACAATCAGTAAGAAATGACATTGACTTTAAGGGAAAAGGTATTGTTGGCAGATGGAACTATAAGAATGAAACAGTGGTTATTGGGGAAAAAAAGGAGGGGGCATTAAAGAAGCATATGGACCAGGATCTCAGGTTTCCCCAGAACCTAGGGACAAATTTGATCTGCCAAACAATATGATTATATCTTCCCACCAGTGATGCAGAAGGCAGGACATCATATAAAAAGTATATTGGGAAGAATTCACTTTTTATTGCCGTCTAAAATTACTATTAAATTTAAATATGTAGTACATTGAGCCAATTCTATTACACATTAGAAATGCAAAGTACATTAAATATACTAATAGTGGTACTTAAAAGTTTGTGAAACCTTCCGAATTTTCTGTATTTCTGCATAAATATGACCTAACACATGAGCTGCTTTCCATACAAGTCCTAAAACTAAAGAGAGCCCAACTAAACAAATAAGTCAAAAATATTATACTTGTTCATTCGTTTATTGAGAAAAATTATCCAAAGCTACATCGCTGAAAACTTCACTACATTATGAGCAGTAGTTCTATAATGGAATGGGACAACTTGCTCACCCGCCGTGGCCAACTTGCTGCCACCAACTCGCCACCAGCTTGCCTCTGCCAACTTGCTGCTGCCAGCTCACCATAGGATAACTCCACATGGCCAAATTGCTGCGGGTGGCCAGAAGGAAGAGCTGGGCTGGCGGGTGAGCGAGTGGATGGGCAGAGTGCATCAGGGCAGGCTGTAGGAAGGACGTGGCGGCCGGGGACTTCCCATTTTCACACCCCTTGCAGCTGTCGCCACGGTGACAACTCTAGGACTGGGCTGTGGCAGCGGCTCCAAACCAGGTGCAGCAGTGTTGGCAGCTCTGGGCCTGGCAAGTTGTCCTAGGCTCATTGTACAATGCCTACTGTATTCCAGATTTTTTTATTTGCTTAATAGATACCCATATCCAGAAGAAAGCTAAACAGAGTATGTATACAATGAAACATTGAACCCAAATTATGAATTTTTCCTTAGAAAAGTTTTTTTTTCTTTAGTAAACTTGTTTACAAAGCAAGTAACTGGGAAGAGTTTATATCAGTTATTATATATGAGATTAGCCATCCAGAATTGCTCTAAATACAGATTTAGCACCCTACCAAGTCAATGGCTTGACTGATCACCAGCTGCTTATAAGCTTATGCTTGTTCACCTTTATCCTTTTCTTTCTTTTGCTAGATTTGGAGTATAGCAGCTGGGACAGGCTGCTGAATAGTATTGGCAGTGGTGGACTTTTTTTATTTTAATCAACCCCCAACAAAAGATTCCAGATTCTCACAACACTTAAAATAATGTCAGCTGAAAATAGACTTGTTTTTGGCTCAAGCTTGGAACAGAATCAGTGGTTGGATAAACTTTTGGGGGCATCGGTTTCAAAACGTTTGTTCTAAACTCAAAATACTTCAAGCTTGGAATGTTTTATATTTTCTTAAATCTGGAAGTATATTTCAAAAAAAATTATTCCTCCACCACCCACTCTTTATATGTGAAAGAATGTTAAACAAGATCATCTCATTCATGCCTGTGTCAGTTTTTGTACTAATGGCCATATTTGACCTTTGAGCAGATTTTAAAGTAAATCGTTTTCATCAAGTTAAATTTCTAAGTATTTGACCTTTCTACATATTGTTTTTCTTCTTTTGCTAAATTTCATGTCAATATTTTGGGTTTTTTTTCTTTATTAATCTGAAAACCTGACACAAAATTATATTGTTGTATATATTCCCTTAAAAGTACTGAAGAGTCTTTTGACTGAGTAATTGTGAGTACCACATCATCAGGTAGTATCAATTTATGTTCTTGAGCTGCCAATTTAACTCTGATATTTTCTTTTCTTTTCATATTTTCATTGCTAATGGGTCTAAGGCAAGCAGAAATAAAGAAGAGGAAAGGACTACTTTATCTTGTATTCTTTAGTATACTGTATTGTTATCTTGTATTCTTTAGTATACTGTATTGTTATGATAAAGAGCCATTCTCCATCGTGGGAGGAGCCAGCAGTCAGGATGGGTTGTCCTCGCCCGTCAGCAATGAGGACCGAGTCTTATTTGTTTGTAGCCGGATCCGCCCCCTGGTTACTCAGTTCTGACTCGGTCCTCGGCAGAGTTTTCCGCAAGGGTTTTCCGCGGCAGTTTTCCTACTTCCGGCGGCCCTTTCGACAGCCTGACCAGGGCTCCAGTTTCCCCCGGGCCTCAGGTCAGGTCAGGTTCCGGTCGTGCTCCAACCAGGATCGGCCCAGGAGGGGGAAACAGTTTAGGCGGCCATTCCGTGGGGCTTCCGGTGGTCGTCCCGCTAGGAGGGGGAAGTGGTGAATTTCCGGTCGTCCCCATTGGGGGGTCGCCTAGCTAGATTCGTGTCTCGCTGGGCCTCTACCACCTCTGATTCCTGGGTGCTAGATACAGTCCGATATGGCCTTTCTCTTGAATTCCTCTCCCTTCCCCCGAGGTTTTTTATTAGGTGTTCCACCTCCAGGGTCCCTTCAAAGAGGGCACTCATGGATGAAGTGGTACAGCACCTGCTGGAAATTCGGGCCATCCAGCAGGTGCCCCTTGACCAACAGTTCCAAGGTTTTTATTCTATCCTTTTTGTGGTACCCAAAGCCTCGGGGGGTTGGAGGGCAATTTTGGACTTAAAGCATCTGAACTCGTACCTAAATTATAGGAAGTTCAAGATGCACTCCCTGCACTCCATTTTAGCCTGTCTTCATCAGGGAGATTTTATGGCCTCGCTGGACTTGACTGAAGCCTACCTGCATATCCCCATTGCACATCAACACCGCAAATACCTTAGGTTTTGCTATGCAGGTAGGCACTTTCAGTACCTGGTCCTCCCCTTCAGGGTCTCCTCGGCCCCGAGGGTGTTCACAAAAGTCCTAGTGGTCCTAGCAGCCCATCTCCGGACCTTATCGATCAGGGTCCAATGTTACTTAGATGACATCCTGGTGCACGCGCCTTCTAAACACCTCGCGCTTCAGCACCTCCAGGTAACTTCCGCCACTCTGCGCGACCACGGCTTTTCTATTAATATTGAAAAAAGCCACCTTTCCCCTTCCACCTCAATTGTCCACCTGGGAGCCGTAATCGACTCCCGGGCATGTATGGTTTTTCTCTCTGAAGAGAGACAGGTTAGTCTTAGGTAGCTCGTGTCCCAGGTACAACACGAAGCCTCTTCCCCTTTGTCGGTCTTGTCCACTCTCCTGGGGAAAATGGTTTCCAGCTTAGCCATCACCCCTTGGGCGCGACTTCATTCTCGGGAACTACAGTGGTTCCTCCTTCCCTTTCAGAAGGAGGGCCGCAGGTCCTCGTGCCACAAGGTCCAGCTTCCGTCAAGGGTTCGACAATCCCTCAATTGGTGGCTATCTCCGGCCATTGCCAAGGGCTCCCTCTTCACAGTTCCGGCCACCATTACCATCACGACGGACGCCAGTCTTACCGGGTGGGGCGCCCATTGCCAGGGTCACATGGCTCAGGGGATTTGGTCGGCGGCGCAAGCCAGGTGCTCCATCAACTGGCTAGAACTGCATGTGGTCTCGTTGGCCCTCAGACAGTTCCATCATCTGGTGTCGGGTCGCCATGTGTTGATCTTAACCGACAACATTACGACGAAGGCGCACATCAACTGCCAAGGGGGCACCCGCTGTCGAACCCTTATGGCCGAGGCGCTGAGACTGGGGCTGTGGGCGGAGCGTCATCTCCTCTCCCTGTCAGCGGATTACATCTCCAGGGTTGCCAACGTCTAGGCGGACTGGCTGAGTCGCTCGGCAGTGGACCAGGCCAAGTGGTGTCTGGACCCGTCGGTGTTCCGTTCCATCTCCGACAAGTTCGGGCCCCCTCTGGTGGATCTCTTCGCAACCCCGGAGAATCCCCAGCTCCCGCGGTTTTTTCCCCGCTTTCCCTCCTGGGGTGCGGAGGGGGTCAACACGCTGCGGAACCCCTGGCCGCCTGGCCTCCTTTATGCCTTTCCTCCCCTTCCCGTTCTGCCCCAGGTAATTCAGAAGTTGCGCCAGGAGAAGGCGGAGCTGCTCTTAGTTGCTCCCTACTGGCGGAGACAGCCCTGGTTTGCGGACCTCAAGGCTCTTTCCGTGGTGACTCCCTGGAGACTCCCCATCTCACCTGCTCTTCTCAGTCAGGGGTCACTGGTCCATCCGGACCTCAGTGATGCCAGTTGACCGCCTGGCGCTTCAGCGGGGCAGCTTGAGTCGGCAGGATTACGATCCAGATGTGATTTTGACCATCCAGGCGTCCTGCCGGCCGTCCACGGAACGGATCTACTTGACTACATGGGACTAGGCTTTCTGCTCCTGGTGTACCTCCCAGGGTCTATCCCTGCTCCGGATTCCGTTGCCTAAGGTCCTGAAATTCCTGCAGCTGGGACTTGCCAAGGGCCTTTCACCCAACACTCTTCGGTGTCAGGTAGCGGCCCTGTCATCGGTCCTGACATGTGGCCATTTCGGCTCCCTCTCCCAGTTCCCCACTGTGCATCGTTTCCTCAAGGGGGGCCTCCAACCTACGACCCCCGGTGGTCCACTGGTTCCCCTCCTGGGACCTTACCAAAGTCCTGAAATCACTTACTGGTCCTCCGTATGTCAGGGTTCCATATGAGCCCCTGAGGGAGGCTTCTCTTAGACACCTGTCCTTTAAGGTTGCCTTTTGGTTGGCGATTACGTCCGCTTGCAGGATTTCGGAGCTGTCAGTGCTCTCCATCCGAGATGACCTATGTATTTTTCATTGTGACAAGGAGGTGCTTCGGCTGGACCCATCTTTCCTGCCGAAGGTAAATTCGCAGGAGCTGGTGCTACCTTCCTTTTGTTCCAATCCTGTTCACCCTTCCGAACAGCTGTGGCATATGTTGGACGTCCAGAGGGCTCTCCACGTTTACATCGAGTGGACTCGTCCCTTCAGGAAGACGGAGGCTCTTCTTGTGGCCTTTTTGCCCCGATCTCTGGGCCTCAAGGCTTCCTCGACGTCCATAGGGCGCTGGGTCAGGGGCACCATCGCCAAGGCCTATGAACTGGCCGCGCTTCCATGCCCAGTTGGTATTACAGCGCATTCTACCTGCAGTGCCGCTACTTCGGCCGCCTGGGCGCCCCAATGTCCATTGGAGGAACTGTGCCGTGCTGCGACTTGGGCCTCTCCTTCCCAATTTATACGGCATTATAAGATAGACAAGTACGTGTCGGCTGATGCCGCCTTTGGCCGTAGGGTGCTACAGAGGGTTCTTGAGGCTTCTACCTAACCTCCGATTCTGCCCTCCCACTGGGACTTCAAGCTTTGGTATGTCCCATCCTGACTGCTGGCTCCTCCCACGATGAAGAAGGGGCGTTGGTCTTACCTGATACGCCTCTTCTCATCAGGAGGAGCCAGCAGTCAGTCCCACCCTTTCTTTGGCCTGGCTCTGTTTCTGGACTCCAAGTCTCCTCTGGCTACTCGGGTCTCCTTCCTGGCCGCTACAGCTACGTTGCTTGGATGTTGGACTTTCTCCTGCTTATGAACCAGTCTCCACACTGTTGGGATGTGAGCTCACCCGTTGGGGGGTGCACCCTTTCTTCTTTTGCCGCGCCGAGTCTACTGTTCGGATTCGTCAGAACTGGGTAACCAGGGGGCGGATCCGGCTACAAACAAATAAGACTCGGTCCTCATTGCTGACGTGCGAGGACAACCCATCCTGACTGCTGGCTCCTCCTGATGAGAAGAGGCGTATCAGGTAAGACCAACGCCCCTTTACTATTATCCTGGCTTTTAGTTATTTATAATTACCTAATCCCATGAAAAAAAAAATAAGGGCTACAATTCAGTTTTTTTCTCAAAACTACAAGCTTGAAGGGCCTTTCCAAGTTGTCAAAGGCTTTTTCTGCATCAAGAAAAATAATAGCCACTTTTCAAAAAAAAAATTTTTTATAAAATTCAAAATATGTCTGATATTGTCTCTCATTTCTTCATAACAAATCCAATTTAATCAGGATGTATTTTTGTTTAAAAAACATATTTCTCTTTTTTATAATTGTGATAAGTTTACTATTTACATTCAATGTTGAAACAGATTTGTATGACTCTGGATCGTTTTCTTCTTTATAAAAGTTTGGTTTTGTGCCAAAGGAAATTCTTTGAATTACTGAATCATGTTCATTATCTAAGTTAAAGTTTTAAGCATAATTTCTTGGAATGTCATATATATAGTAAAAATCCCAACAAATCTTTGAACATTAATCAGTTTCATCTTTTAAATTACCTCTTTAGTTCTGTCTTCAGTTATGAGTTGATTAAAGATTTCTTTTTGTTGATCCTCTAAATTTTATAAGTAATGATATATTCAAATGATCAATCTTTTCTGGAGTTGACATCAGTTTATTGTATGATTTGGAACATTTGTTAACAAATTGACTGCATTCTTTCACTGTGTTTACTTTAATCCAAATAGAAATAATAATTCTTTTATTCTATTCTTTCTATAATTGATAGGCCAATTATTTATCTGATTTTTTTCATTGTATTCATCTTCTTGAAAGTCTCATTTACTTCCATTAAATCTAGTAGGTTCCGTATTTCTTTCTTCGTTTTTTTCTAAATTCAGAATTGGGTCTAATTTATGCTTTAATAGTTTCAGGACACAGATAGCATTGTGCTACATTTCTTTGTATGCGTATTTAGAAACCAGGTCCAGTGAAAAAATGGGACTTAGTTTTTATTAAACATGAATACAATTAGGTTATAACACAAATCTTTCCATAAATGGGGTTACTGGATAAGTATTATGTCTCAATTAGATAGGCAGTAAGTGATTGTGCTTTTCTGGATATTTTGCAACTGAAATGAATATATTACATTCAAAGGTATCTTAGTGTTAAATCGGAGGCACCCGGGCTGACAGGAACGGAGGCAAGACGAAGTTCTGAACAGGAACGCTTTATTTAAAACTTCAGCACCACAGGCAACACGGTAGAACAGAACAGCAACTCAGCGTTTGACAGCTCCTTTTATAGTTGAGCTGTCAAAATAGCAACCAATCAGGACGCCCCAATTTCCTGCTTGCCGGCTGCTTGCGTCTTAGCCAATCAGGCTCCGACATGCAGCCGGCTTGGGTATTTTGGCAGCGTCATAAGTCCAAGGACTTAACACCCCTCACCCCCCAGATCGCACATGCGTAATCGGCGAGGTATGCCGGGCGACATTGGCTCCGCCCTGATCGCCTTAGTTTAGGGCTGGCGGCTAAAGAGTGAGGAGCTGGTTGTGGGTCCTCTCCCTGCGTCTCGGCCGTGGAGTCATCTGGAACGGAAGGCATTGCTGGAGCAGGGCACTCGGCAGGCCTGGTAGGAGACGAACGCCTCTCGCGGCTCGGAGATGGTGGGAGATCTGGGTGGTAGACCAGGGCCCGGGAGCAGGTGGAAACGTCCGGGAAGGCTTGGGTCTGGTCTGGCTGAGCAAGCTCCATGCAGGGGACCCGTCGTCTTAGTTGATGGATGTGCCGGCGCCACAGCCAGCCATCGGTGAGCTGGACCTTATAAGAGCAGGGTCCAGTTATTTGAGTCACATGTCCCGGCAGCCATTTTTGGCCGGCACCTAAATTAAGGGTGAATATGGGATCCCCCAATGAGAATTCCCTGGGCCGTCGGTCAGGAACAGGTGGTTGTCCACAGTCGAAGTTGGGGTGCAGACGGTCCAATGTAGTTCGGAGACGGTGGCCCATCAGTAGCTCAGCAGGACTAACCTCGGTGGCCTGGCAAGGGGTGGTGTGTTGGGCTAACAGGTATGTGCACATGCTATGCTGTACATGCACTGCCAGTTATCATGCCCTAGGTGCCCCAAAGACTCTTTAGCTGATCTAACTGCCCTTTCAGCCAGGCCATTGGCCGCAGGGTGAGCTGGCGCTGTGGGAGCATGGTGGATCCCCAGTCTGGCCAGGAACATTTGGAATGAGGCTGCAGTGAATTGGGGCCCATTGTCTGTTACCACTGTATCAGGGAGCCCATGAGTGGCGAACAGCCTATCTAAAACCTTGACAATTGCCTCAGAAGTGGTGGTAGCCATCAATGCCAGTTCAACCCACTTTAAATATGCATCCACTACAAGGAATGTGCGTCCTTGGACTGGCCCAGCTAAATCCATGTGGAGCCTGGCCTATGGTGCCCTAGGGGATTCCCACTCGTGCATTGGGGCTGAAGGTGGTGCAGGCCTGGATTGCTGGCAAGTGTGGCATTGAGTCACCCAGTCCTCTATCTCCTGGTCCATCCTGGGCCACCAGACATAGCTACGGCCCAGTGCTTTCATTTGCACAATGCCAGGGTGTGTGGAGTGCGGGCATTTAAGAATGGCTTGCCTAACCCCTGGAGGTATTACTACCCTATGCCCCCACAGTAGGCATCCTTGTTGAATAGAGATTTCATGTTGTCTAGCCATGAAGGGTTGCAATGGGGAAGGGACAGGCCCCTGGGGCCACCCCCTGCGTGCCCAATCCAGGACTTGAGACAATATAGGGTCAGTGCTCGTGAGGGAAGCTATCTGCCTTGCAGAAATGGGGCTTTGCAGTTCCTCAACAAGGAGAACTGAGGTAGCAGGAGCTGGGTCTACTATGGGTCTGGGCAATGGGCAGTGGCTTAGGGCGTCTGTGTGCCCTAATAGCCTGCCTGGCCGATAGTGCAGTTGGTAAGTGTACCCCGCTAAGAACTCTGACCATCGAGACATGCGGGGAGACAGCATCTGGGGGCTTTGTCGATCCCCAGCGAGTAAGCCCAGAAGAGGCTTATGGTCGGTCACTAAATGGAAGTGCCGACCATAGAGGTAATCATGGAAGCGACGTACTCCAGCCACACACGCAAGGGCCTCCCTATCTAATTGGCTGCAGTTACGTTCTGTCTGGGAAAGGGTTCTGGAGAAATAAGCTATGGGGGCCTCAGATCTATTAGGCAAGATGTGGCTAAGCACTGCCCCCACCCCATATGGCGACGTATTGCACGCCAAGAGCAGCGGCAAACGGTCACTGTATTGGACAAGGACAGTCTGCAAGGTCAAAAGATCCTTAACACCCTGGAACGCCCTGGCTTCGGTTGGGCCCCAGTGCCAAGCAGCCTTAGCATCAAGCAGCCTATGTAAAGGCTCAGCCACAGAAGCCTTGTGAGGGAAGAAAATGGCGTAGAAATTGAGCAGGCCTAAGAAGGCCTGCAGCTGAGCCCTAGACACAGGAGTAGGGGCATTCTTGATAGCCTCCACTTTGGATGGGGTTGGGTGGATGCCAGAGGCATCAATAAGAAACCCTAAAAACTCTACCCAGGGCACCCCAATCATACATTTGTCTTTTCGAAGCTTAAAGCCAGCATGTCTGAAGCACAGGAGAACAGCCCTGAGTTTTGAGAGTAGGACTGGCTGAGATGAGGCCGAGATGAACACATCATCGAAGTACGGCACCACCCCCTGCAACCCTTGGAGAAGTCGTTCCATGAGGCATTGGAAGATGCCAGGGGCCACGCTCACTCCAAACTGGAGATGCTTACACTTAAAAGCAGCCCAGTGGGTGACGATGGTTTGAGCCATGGCAGTGGCCTCATCCACCGGGAGCTGCTTATAAGCTTGGGCAAGATCCAGTTTGGCGAATATAGACCCCTGGCCCAAGGAATGCAGGAGGTGCTGCACGACTGGCACTAGGTAAGGGTTAGCCTGAAGGGCCTTGTTAAGGGTTGCCTTATAATCTGCACAGATCCTGATGGACCCATCGTGCTTTAGGGGAATCACTATGGGGGTCTCCCATTTAGAGTGGTCTACTGCTTCTAACACCCCCTGTGCAATTAACTTATCCAATTCCAAATTAACTTTGGCCGTAGGGCGAGGGGAACCCGCCTAGGTTTTAAACGGATAGGGGCCACCTGGGGGTCCAGATTAAAGGAAATGGGGCTCCCAGTATAGTTACCCAGGCCGCCGTCGAACACATCAGCAAATTCTGAGGTGATGTTGGCAAGCGCGTCGGGGGTCGAGTGGATGCCAGACACCGTGAGTCCCAGGGCGGAGAACCAGTCAAGGCCCAGGAGGGATGGCAATTGTCCATTGACCACAATGAGTGGCAGTAGGCCTGAAAAGGCCTTGTGAGTGACTTTGAATGAGCCGCAGCCAACAGTCGGAATCAATTTGCCCTGGTAATCCTTGAGAGCGATGGGGCAAGGTTGAAGATGCTGTTTGGTGAAATGGGGCAACAACCTGGTTATTGTGGCCCACGAGATGAGGGAGCTGGAGGAGCCGGTGTCCACCTCCATCTTGCATGGTTTGCCCTCCAACTGAACTGAGAGGTACAGTTTGGAAGAGGAGGTTGCTGCAGAGGCTTGGCTGACCTCCTCAGCTGGAGGACTGATAACTCTGGTGACACAGAAACAGTCTTCCTTGCGGTTAGGTGGTCTTTGATAGGGTCTCCTTTGGTTGGTTGGTTCTGGTGGCCCTTCCATGGGTGGCAAGGTGGCCCTGCAGACCTTGGACAGGTGACCCTTCTTGCCACAACGATGGCATGTGGCGGAGCGGAACCTACACTCAGCCCTGTTGTGGTTCCCCCCACAGCCAAGGCAGAAAGGCTGTTGTGACTTTGCCATAGGAGCTCTTTTGGTTTTAGCCCTGAGGCGGCAGATGTCTTCCTCCTCCTCAGAAAAGTTCTCGAGGTCAGAGTCCTGATGATGGACAGTTTGGCTTCTGCTGAGCAGCGAGCTGGAAGGAATGTATCTTTGCAATTCTGAGGCTGATTGCTCAGAGAGTTCTGAAGCCCTGGCTTCATCTAAAGCAATCTGCAGGGTCAGTTCAGGGCGTGCTAACGATCGACATTGGAGCCTGAGGTCTCTGACACCACAGACCAGTTGATCCAGCAAGAGATCATCCAGGTCTGAAAACTGACAGTTTAGGGAGGCTGTGCGAAGGGCAGCTATATAGTTGTTAATGGACTTACCTTCTTTCTGAAACCTATGGCGAAAGGCATGATGTCGAGCGATGTGGGATGGTGTTGGAGCATAGTGGTTACGAAGCTTCTCCAAGAGCATCTTCCAAGGCACCTTATAGACAGCTTGAGGGGCTGTCAAAGCTCGTGCTATGGCAAACATTTCTCTGCCACAAGAGCTGAGAAAATAGCCTAGCTTCCTGGTGCTGGAGAGCTCCGCGAAGTCGTTGACGCGGAGAATACATTCAAAACGTGTTAGGTAGTTGTCCCACGTTTCTGTAGCAGGCTCGAAGGGAGCGAAAGCCGGTAATGTGGTCATCCTGAGAAGGACGGGTTTTGGCGGCAGGCGCCTAGCGACCTCTCGTCGCCCCTGCTAGTGACCAGCTCTGAAGCGATTCAGCTCAGAGTGACTCCGTTGCGAGGGCTGCAGCTTCAGCGAACGAGTTCCCTGGCGTTTGGCCAGCCGTTCTTGTCAGAAGTTCGACTCCTTGTCGCCAATGTTAAATCGGAGGCACCCGGGCTGACAGGAATGGAGGCAAGATGAAGTTCTGAACAGAAATGCTTTATTTAACACTTCAGCACCACAGGCAACATGGTAGAACAGAACAGCAACTCAGCATTTGACAGCTCCTTTTATAGTCGAGCTGTCAAACTAGCAACCAATCAGGACGCCCCAATTTCCCGCTTGCCAGCTGCTCGCGTCTTAGCCAATCAGGCTCCGATATGCAGCTGGCTTGGGTATTTTGGCATCATCGTAAGTCCGAGGACTTAACACTTAGGGTGTTGGATGTCTTGGTGGGCTTTCTTTATATGATTTTGATAATACGTATGATACTTTCTATTGGGTGCTTAGTCATCTAATGCGCTGCTATTTGGTAGGTATAGGAGACCATAATTAAAAATACAACAGATATTTACTTTGTCATTTATAAAATCTCCGGAGCCAAATACTATGATTTTATCAAAAGATAAAATATGAGATTGAAGATTTTTCCTATTTAATTCACTTTTCATTTTTGTGATTTGGCCACAGTTGTGATTTGGCTACATGTGATTTTAAAAGATTTAATAATATTACCATTTGAACAATAAATACGAATGTACTATAGCCACCAGCAAGTCATCCATTAGGTTTTGCATCCTCCTTTTCTGCAATTGCAAATATTCAGTGTGTGTGTGCCTGTTTGTAAAAACAAATGGTGTGTGGATATTGTACTCAGAATAAAAAGAAAGAAGCGTGAGGTCTTAAACATGCTTGTAAGAAACATGTTGTCTTAAATATGGTTTTGGTATTGTGGGTCTTTAAGACTGCAGGTCACCTCAGTCAAACATTACAGCCTCTCCTTTAAGAGGTCAAAGTGAAACTAAATTGAAGTTACAGATAATAAGAGGAATTTGTTACTGGTACAAGTGGTTATAAATAACTCCTGATATTTGTAGTTCAGGTCTTGCTGCTTAATTAAATAGTAATAAACATGAGAAATAAATTAGGAGAAAAGGTGAAGCATTATAAATGAAAAATACTTTCTTCTGTGCTCTCAAGTGATTATAATGACAGGAGGGGGGAGAGAAAAGGAGAGAGAGAGAGAGAGAGGGAGAAAGGAAGGAAGAAGAAAGAAAGAGAAAGAAAGAAGGAAGGAAAGGAAGGAAGGAGGGAGAGAGGAAGGAAGGAAGGAAGGAAGGAAGGAAGGAAGAAGAAGGGGAAGGGGAGGGAAGGAAGAAGGAAGGAAGGAAGGAAGGAAGAAAAAGAAAGGAAGGAAGGAAGGGAGAAGGGAGAAGGGAGAAGAAAGAAAGGGAAAGAGAGTTTTTACTGAAACTCATGCTGAAATAGAGAAAATCAGGAATGGATCATTTTTACAAGGAAAATGGGTCAGCTTTATCACCGAAAATCTGTTTCAGTACATGGTCTGAGGCAATCTGTTGTATAATTACATGGAAAAGCAAGAGATAGAATATTGTGTATATATGCTCAGCAATAACCCATTTTTAAAATTCTCCTGTAAACAATTGACAAGTGCAGTAAAAAAAAACACTTGTAACACGGAAATACATATTCTCCATCGTGGGAGGAGCCAGCAGTCAGGATGGGTGTCCTCAACCACTCAGCGATGAGGACCGAGTCTGTCAATTCTTGATACATGCTGGGATCCGCCCTGTCAGACCCCAGTTATTGACTCGGTCCTCAGCACGAGTGGTTGTGGCCTCAGAGCTCCTTCCTTTCTGCTGGTTCCTGTCCTGTGAGTTAAGCGTATTTTTCTTCCCCTCAGTGGATTTTTCGTGGGAGCAGGAGTTCCGTGGCATTGACAGAGGGCTTCGGCCCGTTCTGCCACGAGGGGTGGATCTTCTGATCCCCTGCACGCCAGGCGAAGACAGCGAGATAGGTTAATTGGTTTCAGCTGACTGTCGGACTGTATTTCAAAGGCCTCGCGCGTTGCTGCGACTGCGCGCGGCGGCCTGAAGAGCGCGGCTCCATTGCGGCCGTCCTTTGTCCACTACTGCCTCTCCTGATACCC
>QLTV01003388.1:4695876-4707208 GCA_003457575.1 Thermophis baileyi
ATGTAGAAGGGGCGTTGGTCTTACCGGAGACGCCTCTTCTCATCAGGAGGAGCCAGCAGTCAGTCCCTCCCCTTTGGTTTTTTCGTTACTCACCTGTGGACTGCTTGCTGGAACCGTTTTTTTGGCAGACACGATATTTTTCTCTCTTGAAGTGAGCTCCCCCCAGTGGGGTATTTGGATTGGTGGCCACCCCGGGTCTGGTCTTCGGCATCGTCAATAACTGGGGTCTGACAGGGCGGATCCCAGCATGTATCAAGAATTGACAGACTCGGTCCTCATCGCTGAGTGGTTGAGGACACCCATCCTGACTGCTGGCTCCTCCTGATGAGAAGAGGCGTCTCAGGTAAGACCAACGCCCCTTCCAGGGCTTTCTGATATTGAAAGTAGACCCTGGTGAAATTTTGGTTTAAGTTTAATCGGTAAAAGAAGCAAGAAGGCTTTATCTCCGATAAGAATGGAAGCTAGTAAGGAGAAAGGAGCTGTGGTGATAGAGGATGCTAATCAGGAGATCAATGTGCAGAGAAGAAAAGAAGGCATCTCTGCATGCAGCTTGCTGGCACTGCAACTGGAATCAGTATTTACTTTCTCTATAGTAGCATATTAGTTTTAAATATACATAAGGTCTTAATTTACACTGTTGAAGGGGAGGCTGCAATTGCTCAGCGGTAAGAGAAGAATACACTGCGAAGCACTGTTGTTTCTGATTAAGAGTTCTTCCACAGATTTACTGACAGGTCATATGTCAGGAAAAATGAAGACCAAGGTAGAATACTTTTTTCACATCAGAGTTGAATTTGAACGGCAGCTTCCTGCAGCCTCAGCTTTTCATCAATGGGAAATTGTAGCGAGCATAGCGAATGGCTTTGAAGGACAGGAGGAAGAATTGCTAACAAGGCAATGGTTAGATAAGCGGGGCTTGAGCCTGGACCAAGAAGCTAATCTGAGAAAATGTTTCAGAGAAACTGCTCCCTAGTTCACCCGAAGATTAAAAAATGCGGGGGGGGGGGAGCATAATCAGGCTTGTAATATTCTGTTAATATAGCTATTACAATCAAAGTAGTCCTGACCTATACTGTTGTGGTCTGCCAGCTGCCAGCTGCCAGCAGAGCTGGCGGCAGACTCGGACAATGAGGAGGTTGGGGAGGAACTTGGGCCAGTCCTGGAGTCTAGGGAAGGCTCTGATGGATGCTCTGCGTCAGAAGCAGAGATAGAACCAGGGCCGTCTGACATTTCCCAGCTGCCTTTGGAGTCGGAGATAAGTGGGGAAGAAGAACAGCTGGGGCCTGTTCCAGATGCACATATGCGCAGAGCTGTCAGGAGAGGAGAACAACTGAAGGGCCGACTCGGGAAGAAAGGCACACGTGGACGCTGAATGGCCCCTCCCTGGCTGGGGAATAAATAGAAGCAAAAGGGGAGTGGTGGTTGCAGGAGACAACAGTTCGTATTTCTTTGCTAATTGTGGTTCATGCCTCAGAGACTTCTTGCCAGGAATTAATTTACAGCTTTGGGACTGGAAGCTCTCGGCCTGGCAATTATCCAAGGACTGATAAGGTCTGTTATTGCAATTAACCCTTGGAAGGATTATTGCCCGGACTTTTCTGTGTGTGAATGCCACAGAATGCCATGAATTCACAGTAGTTAAATAAAGAGGGTTTTTTCGGGGCAAGGAGTCTGTTTCTTGGTTCTGCTAAGGCTGGGTCAGAACATATACAACACTGGTTTTGTAGTCTGGTCTACCTTGTTGGACTGACAACTGACAGAAATACACATAGAGCTCCATAGTTCAATTGAGAAATGTACAGTTCTCCAGTGCGCTGCTAGGACAATCCAAGCGTGGGTTGACTTCCGTCTTTCTGCCCAGAGACTGAGTTGTTAGATTTTCTTGGCCATGCCTCCTCTGCTCGGCTGAGCCCCAGTTTTTCAACTCAGTCGAGCCTAGAGAGACGTAAAAAAATTTGCTCTGGCAATCAGAGTGTAGGGAAGTAAACCTTTTGCTTGAATTCTCCTAACATCTCGGAAGCTATTTCCAACAGAGGAGCAGGCACAACGAGGAGGCAATTTCTCGCCGCCGCATGGCGTTCCGGCGTCCTTTCCACACCGGCGAGTGCGTTGGTTTCCCCCGGTCCACCAGCACGACCACCGCCACCCCGGGACTCTCTAAGAAGAGAGGCAGCGATTTCAGAGATCAGCCTGAGCATTCGCGGCTTCTCCAAGGTCTGCGGTCACCTGCCTCCTCCAACTGCTGCGGCCGGTGTGTGCGCTTGTCTCCCTGGTCCGCCGGCATAACCGCCACCACCAGAAGAGCTAAGGATCAGTGGCTGCTCCGGAGTCACTGCCCGATTGGTTGGGTTACACTCTGAGGAACTCCCAGAACTTGAAATGCAAGAAACAAGACCCGTACTGGAACAAGTACACGAGCAGACTGGAGTCACAAAGTTCAAGAGGGATATCAAACAGTTGTTTCCTGCAACACGGCTCAGCGTGGTCAGGGCTTAAATAGTCTAAGGGTGTGGCCACTTAGCCTGCAGCTCTACTCTCGAGGAGACCTCCTCCTGAGTAGCCACTCTTGCCTTCTAGCAGCCCTGCGTGCCCGAGCATTGAGAAGAAGAGGCTCCTCCTCTTCTTCTTCGGCCCTGATGGGCTCCTCAGGAGGTACAGAAGGCCCTGGTTGACTCTCAGCCTCCTCGCTCTCTGACTCGGGTGCCAGGTACACGTGCCGATGGTACCGTGCCACAACCGCCTCATTGTCGTCCTCGCTCTCTGACTCGGGCACCAGGTGCACGGGCCGATGGTACCGTGCCACAACCGCCTCATCGTCCTCGGGATCCATGAGCACCGGCACGGGACTCTGGCGGGCCACAACAGTCCCCAAGAACATCATAAAGAGAAGTCTTATGGAAGCCGAGGTCCAACACTTGTTGGACATCCACCTCGAGCCGGTTCCCAGGGGTCAGGCGGGACTGGGGTTTTATTTGATCCCTTTCCTAGTACCGAAGGGTTCGGAGGGATGGAGAGGAATTCTAGACCTCAAGAAACTCAATGCTCACATAGAGTACAAACGTTTCAAGATGCATTCCCTACAATCCAGCTTGGGCTGCATCCGAGAGGGCGATCTGTTAACGTCCGTGGACCTGAAGGAGGCTTACCTCTATGTGCCCATCCAACCTTCCCACCGAAGGTTCCTGCGATTTTGTTACACAGGGCACCATTTTCAGTACCGGGCCCTGCCATTCAGTCTGTCATTGGCACCCAGAACCTTCACCAAGCTGTTAGCAGCAGTGGCGGCGAACATCAGAGCACTCCCTGTATGGATACAGTGCTACCTAGATGACATTTTAATACAGTCGTCATCCCTGTCTCAGGCGACAGAGGATCTCCAAACCGTGATCCGGGCTCTTCAGAGACACGGGTTTTCAGTGAACATGGAAAAGAGCCACCTGGTTCCCACCACTCGCCTTCTACATCTCGGCGCGGTGATAGACACCAGGTCATGTGAGGTCTACCTTTCCCAAGACCGTCAGGACAGTATTGTGTCCTTAGCGAACCGAATCCCGTCACTACGGTCAGTGCCCGTGGTTCTCCTGTTGCAACTCCTGGGAAAGATGATTTCTTGCATTGCGATTGTACCTTGGGCACGTCTGCATGCCAGGACTCTTCGATGGTTTCTTCTACCGCACCAGAGAGCCGGCTGCAGCAGTTCCAATGCCAGGGTGCGGGGTCCGCCGAAGGTGCTTCACTCCCTTCACTGGTGGACTTCAGGAGCCATAAAGAAAGGATGCGTATTCAAGGAACCACACTGCATAACCATAACCTCAGATGCCAGCCTTTTCGGCTGGGGTGCCCACCTCCAGTCCCAGGTGGTTCAGGGGCGGTGGTCTCCGGCGGACCTAAAAAACAATGTAAACTGGCTGGAGCTCAGGGCAGCACACCTGGCTCTCTGCCACTTCCGGGAAGCCATTGCAGACCGCCACGTCCTACTTTTAACAGACAATGTGGCCACCAAGGTGCACATCAATTGCCAGGGGGGCATCCGCTCCAGGTCCCTCATGCGCGAGGCAGAAACCTTGGGCCTCTGGGCAGAGAAACACACGCTCTCCATCAGAGCAGAGCACATATCAGGATCAACAAATGTGCAGGCGGACTGGCTAAGCAGGATAACAATAGACCATTCCGAGTGGCACCTGCACCCGGACCTTTTCAAAGAGCTGTCCAAGAGGTTTGGCCATCCAACCATGGACTTGTTTGCCCACCCTACGAACACCCAGTTGCCAAGGTTCTTCTCCAGATATTCAACACCGGGGCACAAGGGGTCAATGCGCTCCGCAGTCCTTGGCCCC
This sequence comes from Thermophis baileyi, assembly GCA_003457575.1. Classification (NCBI taxonomy): domain Eukaryota; kingdom Metazoa; phylum Chordata; class Lepidosauria; order Squamata; family Dipsadidae; genus Thermophis; species Thermophis baileyi. The sequence continues at coordinate 4,700,214 of QLTV01003388.1, forward strand.
AGGGGCTGCTCTACGCCTTTCCTCCTCTTCCCCTCATCCCAAGGGTAACCAGGAAGGTGTTAGCGGAGAAGGTGGAGGACCTTCTTCTCGCCCCTCATTGGCCCAGACACCCTTGGTTTGCGGATCTGGTCAGCCTTTCAGTATCCCGACCCTGGAGGATTCCCCAGGACAGGATTTCTCTCAGCCAGGGGGCCGTGCTCCATCCGGAGCCTCAGTGGCTCCAGTTGACCGTCTGGCACTTGAGAGGAACCTCCTAAGGAGGGACAACTTCTCAGGGAAGGTGATACTGACGATTCAGGCTTTCAGATGGCCTTCGACAAATCGAATTTATAATGCAACCTGGACAGCATTCTGTCAATGGTGCTCCAAGGGACACATCGATCCTACCTTGACATTGGTCCCAGAGATCCTGGACTTTCTACAAGAGGGCCTGGACAGAGGGTTGTCTCCTAACACCCTCCATAGGCAGGTGGCGGCGTTGTCCACAGTTCTGACATGTGAGAATCGGCAATCCCTCATTCAACATCCGAGGTGCGCAGCTTTCTCAAAGGGGCCGCTAACCTGAAGCCCCCTGTGGTACATAGATACCACCTGGGATCTTACCTTGGTACTACAGGCCCTCACAACCATGCCATTCGAGCCGTTGAGGACAATCAGTCTCCGGTTCTTGACCCTTAAGGTCGCCTTCCTCGTGGCCATCACTTTGGCCAGGAGGATTTCTGAATTGGCGACCCTATCGGTTTGAGAGGATCTTTGCATCTTCCACTCGGACAGGGTTGTCCCTGCGGTTGGACCCCTCCTTTCTGCCCAAGGTGAATTCCTGGTTCCATGGGGCCCAGGAAATCATTCTGCCTGATTTCTGCCCGGGGCCTAATCACCCCCTGGAGGAAAGATGGCACACCTTGGACGTCAGGAGGGCTCTCCGCAGATACATCAAAAGAACAGCATCATTTCGAAAAACAGAATCCCTGTTCGTCTCGTTCCAGCCTTCATCCATGTGCAAGAAGGTGACTCCTTCCACTGTAAGCCGGTGGTTGAAGGCGTGCATTGCCAAGGCCTATGAACTTAAGGCCAGGCCTTTACTAGGGCGCATAATGGCCCACTCGACCAGGAGTGCAGCCACGATGGCCGCATGGGCAACGCAGGCCTCAATTGAGGATATTTGCAGGGTGGCGACTTGGTCCTCCCCATTGCCCTTTATCTGCCACTACAAGCTGAATGTTTTTGCCTTGGCTGAGATGTCGTTTGGGCGGAGAGTGCTCCAGAGAGTTCATCCCACCTTGGGGACCCAGGACCAGTCTGGTTCCCGCCCTTAGAACTTTAAGCTTGGGTATGTCCCATGCTTGGATTCTCCTAGCAGTGCACTGGAGAAGGGGTGTTGGTCTTACCTGATACGCCTCTTCTCTGTGCGCTGCGGGAGAATCCAAACCCATCCTGGCGACCATTCTGGTCCGGGGTCTGGGGGTGGTCACCATCATCAACGTACTACTGGAGAGCTACGCCTTTGTCGAAAACTGGGGCTCAGCCGAGCAGAGGAGGCGTGGTCAAGAAAATCTAACAACTCAGTCTCTGGGCAGAAAGATGGAAGTCAACCCACGTTTGGATTCTCCCGCAGCGCACAGAGAAGAGGCGTATCAGGTAAGACCAACGCCCCTTTTAGACCACTCCCAGTGGGAAGATAATTGTTTATGTTCAAAGTGAGAAGAATAGAGAAATAAGTAACTTCGATCCTATCACTATGTTCCCACATCCTGCTTCTACCCACATGGTTTCTGAATTACTGTATTCTTAGAGTGCTTCCTGTTCTCCATTTTCAATAGATGTTAATTGGTTCCAATAGAATTTTTAAATCTGATTGCCCTAAAGTTGACTTAAGACAATTCAGAGTGTAAACCTTGCAGCCATGTTTTTTGTGGTATAATTGGTGCCATTGTATGTATAAACAGTGGATAGAATATTTGTTAATAAAGATTCGGAGATCAGCAAAATTCCCAGTTCAACATAATGACTGCAGAATGTCTGAAAAATAGCCATTATAATTATATATTTTATTCAGCTGCAGAAGGGAGTAATCAGAATATGCTGGCTCTCTATTAAGAACTGAAATAGAAAATATTCCCCACATACTTTGATTAATAATTTAATTACACATTAGTGTTTGATGTAGTATTTTTCTGATCACCACAAATGGGTAATTTGTAGCTTGATTGCATGATCTTTTTGATTGAGAAGCTACTGTAGTGTATGCTATAATAAATTGGTACAAAAACATGTCAGAAAGACAATAGGCTCTGCTTTTGCATGCCGTTGTAGTGACCAAAATAAACTTTGGGTTAATCTTCCGAATTATATTTTCAATGTCAGATTTTACAACACAAGCAAATATCTGACAGATGCTTTAAAATTATTGTTCAGATGTAAAAAGAAAATTGGGAGCTTGGCATTGAAATTATTTCCAATGATCTCTATGTGTTCCAGAAGGCCCATGCCATCAACTGTAATTTTTAATAGCCAGAAAACATGTTTGTGAAGAATAACACGCTCTAGAAATATAAACTTCCAAATTTTGCCTCAATCTGATACCCAGCTTTTATCACTTATTCCATATCTATGATTCTCTTTCCCAATCCTTGGGGAAGTCATTGCCACATATTTCCCAAGGAAGCACTGATCCTCTGAACAGTTATTTAGCTTCTGTTGCCTTCAACCATAAAAAAAAAGTACAATAATTTCCTGAAAGACTGTCCTCCCCGCCCCCCCAAAAATTTTTATGTTCAAATGGGAACATCAATTTTCTGATATATTAATAGATGTAAATGAGTTAGTTCGTTTTTATCAAATATTCTTTGAAGATGGGGACATTTTAAATCGAGGCTCTTATTTCAGATAAATGTGTCAGCTTACTTTGCCAGCTGATGTAAATCAGCATTTTCAAATTCTCTGGTATATTTACTAGCTTATTGTGGAAAAAAAACCAGTATTTTTTGTGATGGCTATTAGTGTAACCATTCTTGAAATGCACATATGCATCTTTTTCAATTTTAGAATGTTGTTGTGAGGCTACTTTCAATAGCATCCAAGTCTGAAGTAATTAGGAGATTAATTGGTGCAACTAATAAGTTCATTTATCATAGCCTTTAAACGTAGATGTTTAATTGGAATTTAATTGATGAAGTGCAGTACCGACAGCAGTTTTATAAACAATGTAGGCATATTGTTCAAGTCTGACAATATAGCTGAAATGGTTTTCAAAAAATTAACTGTCTATATTACTTAATCAAGTGAAACTCGTATTAATTATCTCCTAAATATAGCCTGATTACAAAAGAGATGATGTTCATTTTAATTTGTTTAAAGGGTATGAAGTTGGGGGTAGAGAAGAAATAAAAGTAGTTTCTTATGAATTGCTACTGTTTTCATTTAATATGCAGAGGGGTTTGCAACTTTTGTCCAACTTATTGTCAGGATCTCGTGAGATTGTGTGAAATAGACATTTGTCATTAAGAAATGATGCTGAAGTTCCAGCAGCTATATGCCACAAAACTTGGTGTGTAAGTGGGCTTCGATTTAGAAGTTGTGATGTCCTTGTATACAGATAGTCCTCGATGCTTTTCACAGCGCTGTGCAGAACTCGTTAGGGAAGCAGAACAGATCATTTTGTTGCACAATCATGTGGCATGATTCTGGAAGCAGCCGCCATGTGCCCAGCAACCAGGTGGCTACTGGGAACATGTCAGCTGCTTCTGGGGTTGAGCCGTGTGGCTGCGTGATGAAGCAATCTGTTCCAGTGCTGCAGAAGGCTCCAGGTGAGTGAGGAGGAGGGTGTAGGGACTGGTGGGTTGGGAATCAGGCCTAAGGGGGCCCTGATGGGGGAGAAAAGGCCTGTGGTTGGGAACTGGGGGTGGTGGGGGGAAAGGCCTGTGGTTTGAGATGGGTGAGGGATGCTGTAGCATTGTAAGTAGATTTTGAGGAGTGCACTGTAACTTTGAACAGCCATTAAGCAACTGATTGTTAAGCGGGGACCACCCATAATCCCCAGAGCATTTCTGGTGATAGGGTTCTTTTCCCATCAAATGTTGACATGTATGTGATGCAGCTAGGAATACCTAGTCCTAGAGCTTTTATTAAGGTCCTCTGTAATAAAGGTGCTGTTTAATCATTTTCAAATTAGAAAATATTTTGATTTAAGGAAAACGAGTGAAAGTTATATATTTTTCTACCCATTTCTGCTCTGAGTACAAACACGACATTTTTTTTAAAAAAATGCAGTTTATTCCCTGTATTTGAAAACGATAACATCTAAAATAGACCTCATCTAAGTAGCGTTTGAAGTTTAGTCTGGAAGATGCTTTAGGGAAGTTTGCTAAGCTATCAACTGATGGCTGTAATAAACTGCTGAAGGTTGGAGGATTGTGAAGTGCACAGCAAGCAGAATGGCTGGAAAGAATGCAAACTGCCAGCTAGCTTCACTCATGCAGCCTCCTGCTTCATTTGTTCATTTGTTCATTACTCTATTACTGTTCTGGGACCATGATGGAGCTTCTGAGCTAGCTCTCTGGAAATGAACAAGCAGCCAATGATAACAGCCAGTTGTGCTCCAAAATGACCCTGGCAAAATAATAGATTTGAACTTGGGGGAGGCCGTTCTTTTGTTCAGAGAGTGACATTTTGTAGGAGGAATAGGTCAGGTTCTTGGGGACCTCTACTGGACTCTTAATGAAACTTTCTCTGAATGGGAGAGAAGGCCAAAAATGACAAACTTATTTTTATTTGTATAGCAAGAATGTCCTCAAGGGAAGGAAAATAGATTTCTGTGTTATTAAAAGAAACTTTTGTGATGTTGTGCTTGCAATGCTGACATATCTCTTATTGTAGATATAGAAAATAGAAGTAATTGGAATGTTTGTCTTTTTAAAATTACATTCCCACAGTGTATTTGGCAATAGAATTTGCTTTGTCTAAACTTGGAGAAGTCTTGGGCTTGGAGAAGTCCAAACTTTGTTTTGGGAATCTAAACAAATTTAAAATTTATGTGAAAATTTCTGTGCATTCTCTATTTAGCGGTACAAAGGCCAAGGTACATGCTTTTTGTGTGTGATTAGCTGCTAACAATAACCTCCCCTGTCCTTCATGATTAAATTAGATTGCATATATTATATAATAAATGTTCCAATTATTCTTCTAATTGTGTCCCCCTTTTATAGTTCTCTGTTTAGAGAACTAAGAATCTAAATTTACTGCGTTACAGAGCAATATGTATATGGATGTTTGTAAATCTGGAAAGATAGATGTCATAAATTTGTAAACCTGGAAGAATATGTGTCACAGGTTTTTAAATATAAGATAATGAAGGAGGCAAAGTTAATAGTGTTCCAAATAGGCTACGGTGTGCAGTTGAGATGTAGCTCATCTCATGACTATTCTACATATGTATGTTTTGCTGCAGATTCAACACACTGAAAGCCATCTGTTATTTTACCATGCTAGCATCTGAGTCTCTTTCCAAAACATACAAGCAAACATTGCTTGTAACACTGATGCTGCAGTGTTTGGGCTTTCTAGTTTTCTCCGTGCAGAAATTCAGTCATGTTTGAAGCCAACCCTAAAGACATTGCTATAAAATAAGTCTGGAGAAATATCTGTTACAGCAGTAACATACCACTCAAGAATGGAAAAAATAATAGAAGGGAAAGGTTTAAATTTTATTATGTTTGATGTTTCAGTTCATGCATTGAGCACCAGGCAAATAAAGATAGATGTTTCACCTTTCCTTCATGCAGATAGCCTTTTACTTCTTTTTAGTTTATTGTATACAGGCCTGGTTTATATGATTGCAGTTGTTTTATTTTAAAAGACACAATGTCTGTTTCTTCTTAATATCCGACGTAATTCACTTTATATTTTTTTAAAGAGCATTTGAACTGGCAAGTTGCTTCCCTCTTCTATTTGTACGTTGTCATCTGTTGATATTCTTTTATCCCTTATCAGATATCTGTACGGACTTTGATATAGGTTCTGAAGTTCTGCTTTATTCTTGATTCCCTTCCTAATTAAACGGTGCACTGCCTTCTGTACATCAAAGGCCAAGGATTTCCTAAAGAGTTAGTAGTTAAGCATGAAAGTTAATTGAGCATATGACCTAATTACTGGGTGCTCTTCAAAACATTATTTTCTCTTTATCGTTGTAGGCTTTTGGCTCTTAAACCTCTAGCAAGTGCTAATTATTCATTTTTTTTTTTAAAAAGGGGGAGCCTCCACGAATCTCATTTTACCTTGGAGGTAAAATGAAGCAAAACAGAAAAGTAAGATGTCTCAGTTTACTTGCTAGGAAAAATGCATTGGAAAAGCTCATTAGAGGAAATTCCATGGAGGGTTAGAGTTTGACTTCCTTGAATTTCAGGATAAAATCCAACATCACAGAGATATTCTTGAGGTGAGAGGCTCTTTTGGTGTAAGTGGATCTATAATTTTTTCATAGTAAACACCAGTTTCCCGAAAAAATGTTGTAAATTGCGGTCACATGACCATATACGACACTACAAACACCTGTAAAGTGGGCCAGTTGCTGAGTGCTCAAAATATATTCACATGACCTTGAGAGGGGTGGTCGCTATTGGAACTTTGATTCTCGGTACCAAGTAGTCCTCGGGAGGTCTGTTGTAATTTCGAATGGTTGGTAAGTGACCGGTTGTAACTTGAGAATTGTCTGTAATATATTGTGAAACTCTTGTAAGTTGAAATTAGACCTCTTTTTCCCATGGTGTACTAGAGCAGGAAGGAGAGCATAAGAAGAACATTTATTATGACAAACTATTGTGTATTATGATATCTGAGCTGACTTTAAGAACCTACAGTAAATCTTATTTATTTATTTATTTATTTGTTTATTTGTTTATTTATTTGTTTATTTATTTGTTTATTTATTTATTTATTATAATTTGTCAAACAAAAACAAAAACAGGAATAATGTAAAAATACAATGACAGGGATGATAT
>QLTV01003388.1:4707230-4732111 GCA_003457575.1 Thermophis baileyi
CCCTTAGAATTTTATAATAATACCAGGTAAATGAGTTTCAGATTCTTGCATACTTACATGGAGAATATATTTCAATGTTCAGCTAATTTGCTTCCATTTTCAGCTAATAGTAGTTTGTTTGTGTGTCTCAAGTTGTGGTTGGGATTAGTTAATATTTATCTGAATAAGATAGCTTCAGTATGATTACTGAATTACATTCCTGGCTGATTGAGATAAAGAATGGTTATAATTAGCCATAAGTACCCATTGGGATATGATATCAGTTGGGCAGGGGAAAGAAGCTTACATACCTAATGTTAAAAATTAGATTTGGCCTGATCCTTCTGGCATTTCATAGGAACCTGGCTTTGCCATCTAGCCTGGGACCCTAATTACATGGGTGAGCCTGTCATTGTTTGAATAGTTGTGAGTTTTCGCTGCTGCTATTTTTATGTTAATTTTGTTGTTTTTAACTGATAGGCTTTACTGTTTTGATTCTGTTTTAATTGTGAGCCACCTAGAGTAATGTATAGGAGATGGGCAACCTATACATTTATTAAATAAATGTTGTCCTGCGATGACAGAACTGAATTCACTCTGCCCTTGTCTCTCAGCTAAGGGAAGTCAACTTGGCTGCTTACCTTTGGCCCCCAAAAAGCAGGAGCTAGAGAAAGTTTGCTTCACCTTCCTGGCCAGAAGGGCCATTCAGCTCTTAAGGATAGGTATCCTCAAACGGGATAGCTGAAAAACAGTATGGAGCTTCATTCATAGGCCAGGGACTAAGGATCACCAAAAGGTTCCTCTCAGGAAAAATATGACAAATGGTGAGATTCATGACTAATCTGATAGACAATATATCAGTTGGAAAAGAAACAGCTATAAGAAACTGCACAATTACCTGTAATCAAACGTTTTTCTTTTGTGTTCTTTTGTGCTGTAAGTTTGAAGGTAGGAACTATCTTATTTTTAAGCTTTGTAAGCTTTTCTGGGGAACTTACCTGAAAGGAGGGGAAAATATTTTATATTGGTTTTCTTCAAACTGCTAACCTGATTAAATTTTGTTAATACCCATTTGTTATTTTTTAACAGAACTTAAGTCTAACATATCTGGAGGGAAAAACTAATTTAAATAGATTGGTCTAGTAAGTATTATATCTGAATGAAATTGGTTAGATATCAGGAACATTCCGTGAGATTTATTTGAAATAAATTTAGGACAAGCAAAATAAGTGATCCTTCACATAATAAATAAATTTTATACCCCATCAGTATGGATGGTGCTTTCAGAGTACAAGAGAATTAATCTGTAGCCCCCAAAAGCTTACAGTTTAAAATTCAACAGAATAGCTAAATTCTCAGTGCCATGACTAAACCCAATCAGTGTGACACTGTGAATTTAGCCATTCTGCTGAATTTCAAACTGTAAGCTTTTTGGGGCTACAGATTAATTCTCTTGTACTCTGAAACCACCATCCACCTGAGTTTCTTAAGCTTTGAATTGGGATTTCTCCCAAGGTGGTTGCAGGCAACTAGAAGAGGCAGAGTTTTTTAAAAAAAAATAAAACTTGATCCAGTTTGTGTAGGGAAGGTGGAAGCGCTATTACTCAGTTTGAGCTTTACTCCGTGCCTATGGAAGGCAGTTGTATAGCCAGGCAAGGAGGAAAACACGCAACATTCTTGGACTTTGAACCTCATTGAGTGAGTCTGCACACTCACATTGAAGAGTAACAGTACTGTACAGTTTAAGAATCACTTGATACATATAATTAAAATGTAATTATTAAGTAGTATACTTATTTTTTGTTCTATCCTGATGCAGTTTTATTCATGGTGGGGGGATGTCATACAGATTTATTTAACAAAGTTTGTATACCATTGCAGTAAATAATAAACAAATCATAGTAATAACAGTAATACTGTTTGTCTTGTGTTGGCTTGGGCATAAAACTTGTGCTTCATCTAGGAACAGGCTGGCAGCCAGTGTAATAGTTCAACACACACACACACACACACACACACACACACACACACACACACACACACACACACACACACACCAATTCAACACATGCACATTCATAATGGCTAGAATATTTAAATGTATGAGCTGCCATCCTCTTTAAATACAGTACATATGGTAGCGATGGTTTCTCTGTGCCTATTTTGAATAGTGCACTAGATATGAGGGAAAGGGGAATCATTCAGAGCAAAATATTTTGCTGGTGTATTCTGTAATATGGGAGAGGTTTAGCATATAAATGAAAATGTTCCTGAAGATTATATTGAAAAGAGCAGTTGAGTCAGATGACAGGTAAAGTACAAGAAGCATTGGGATGCTTGTGTTAGGCTGTCCAGGCATTCTGTAGCAGTGACCTGCCATCTTGGAACTAAATCTGGAAACCTGCACAAATATTTTAATGGTGAAATCCTTTGGGTCTTGCCATCCTGCTGACAATGCAATAACTACAAACAAAATGTCCTTGGAATAGAAGAAACTGAACAAAGGGGAAGGTTGGTGCCAGAGCCTAAAAGAACAGAGAACCAATAGCCACAAATCATTCTTCTCCATGCTGCGAAGGATTTTCTTTTGGCTTAGTTTTTGTAAGTTGTTTTGAGTTAGAGTGACATTTGTACGATATTTTAAAGGGTCTCTTTTAAAAAAAATCAAATATATTAGTTACTTGAGTAAGTTTTTGATACTAGGTTGCATCCCCTTTGCGTCTTACAGGGTCTGTTTGCTTTGATTCACACCAGAGTCACTAGCGTGCTGAATGTTGAAATTCTCACTTATTCCTCATTAAAGTTATAATGATTACAAACACACACATGCATACTCATGCAAATTTAATGTCTGTGTCCCACTTTTCTTAATATGTTTTATACAATCATTTTCCTTTATTCCTGGCTGGTTTAGTGCAGAAATCAACTCTGACAAATTGCTTTAATTATTGTTTTTTAAGCACAACTTTAAGGGTGTGCTTGTAGCATCTTAAATCCTAACAATATAGCATAAGATTCCCCAGATTCAAGCCCAGTTTAGACACATATCATCCTATCAATGATATGTGTATATTTTATCAGATGTATACATTAGTATGAAATAAGACTGTGTGTCCGAGAGATTGGAAAAGATCATGGCTATATATCAGAGAAAGAAGATGCACAAGCATTTGCTTATTACCAAATCACTGCACATATTCCTTGTGCAGGCAGATTTTGTTTAAGATGTTACAAAGAAAAATGAGGCCTTTTGTGGAAAGAGAAATGTCAAATGAGCAGACAGGTTTCAGAAGAGGCAAAGGGGCATGAAAACAGATGGTATTAAGATTATAATGGTGAGAGCAAGAAAACCTAAGAGTGTTATACTTTTGCTTTATTGACTAAAACAAGGCCCTTAATTGTGGAGATCATGCCAGAATATGGTACATATTAAGGATATGAATATGCCGGAACATCTTATTATACTCCACAGAAGAATTTTTATAGTGAACTAGAAGCTAGTATAGACACACATACCTTAATCAGCTCCCAAATGTAATATTGCAGTGTGTTTTAGGTGGGGTTGCCTTTGAAGAGTAGCTGATTCAAAATGCAGTGGTACAGGCAAGAATGCACGCTCCTTGAACAGCACATATATCTCTGGTCTGTGGCCTTCATTGGTTGCCAGTGTGCTTCCTGGCTTATTTATTTATTTATTTATTTATTTATCAAACTTCTGCACCGCCAATCTCTCCTAAATGACTCTGGGCAGCTTACAAATAAAAAACATACAACCATGTAAAATACATAATTAAAAACAGAGTTAAAAGTAGAATAAAAACCAAGTTAAAATTAGAGGTTAGAAAGGTTAAAAAGTTAAAGAGGCAGGGGGAGTATCCTCAAGCCACCAATCACCCCCACTCTCTGTGGTGTGATGCTAGTTCGCCTTCTCGTGGTGCACCCTGGATAGCGTCGTAGTGTGAACCAAACAACTAGCAACAATCGGCAGCCATACTACATTGAAGAATTGGCAGTTAACAACAGTTGGCAGTCAGACATTAGAACTCCTGGCTCTCTAAATATATGGTAACGGGTAAACAAAATGGGCCTTCTAAAGCCCCAAGGGTGAAAGAGCACTCAACTACCATCAAGAAAGCGCTATCAGCCTTTCAATGGTCGGCTCCATCACACTCTGAATTCACCCACCCTGGACATTAACATCTGAACCACTATAAGTCAATGTATTTGCCATACGCTAAATAAATAAATAAACAAACCCCCATTCTCTGATCCCCAAGCCAATTGGCAAAAATGGGTCTTGATGTTTTTCCAGAAAGCCAGAAGGGTGGGGTTCAATTCAAGGTGCTGGTAGATACTTGTAGGGGGTAAGGAAGATGACCTTGATAGAGTATGCAAGTCTGTAGGGTAGGGGTGTGAAACTCAAGGCCCGGGGCCCGGATCCTTAGATCTGGCCCTCAGGGCCGCCCTGGAAACAGCAAAGAACTTGCCCGCAGTGCATCTGCCAGTGAAAACGAAGGGCGGGAGGGCTCTGTGTGGCCCTCCTGAGCTCCATTTTTGGTGGCAGAGGGTTGCGGGAGGTTGTTGCAGCTGAAAATGGAGCTCGCAGCCCTCCCAAGCTCCGTTTTCACTGGCAGAGGCATACAGGAGGCTGTCACAGCTGAAAACGGAGTTCACAAGGGCAGCACTCCCAAACTCCGTTTTTGCTGGCAGAGGGTTGCAGGAGGCTGTCACAGCTAAAAACAGAGCTTGGGAGCCTGTTTTCTCTGGCAGAATGCTCGGGCCACCACAGGCGCCCCCGACACGAGTGATGTCAAGCTGGCCATGCCCACCCTGACCACGCCCACCCCAGCCCCCCAAGGTCAACACAACCCTGATGTGGCCCTCATTGAAATCGAGTTTGACACCCCTGCTTTAGGGCAACAAGGCTGAACTACATTTTAAGTTCATAACAGATAATATTCAGAAGTGACTCAGTCAGACCGCTCCCTAATTCACTAAAGTATAAGGAGAAGGAGGAACTACTATATAATCTGACTTTAAAGATTGATGTTAGCTCCACTAGGTAGATCAGACCAAGTAATCAACTCCAAAGGAAGGCTAAAGCTACTTTTACTGAGGTTGGCTATAGTAAGTCTGATTTTAGATTTACAGACTTAGAAATGTTCATTATTGAGGTAAAATGGAAAGTTGAAAATCTGGGCAAACGTCAACTAGCATGCTTAGCGAGCACCTAATTAATGGTGAAGAAATGAAGGTGTCAGGATTTTTCCGTTTCATTTAGGACTAAATATAGATAGTGCACTGAAGAAGTAAAGAGAAGATTAATCCCAGGAAAGAAGGCTATAGCACATCTAGACAATGAAGGTTAAGGATACTGTATTTCTATGGCAACCAATAATTTAATGGATAAAGTAATGTTTTTCCAGTGGTAATGTACAGCTGAGCAAACAATGTTATGTGAAAGCTGAACAAACAGACGAGAAAGAAGACAGAAACCTTTGAATTACAGATCTAAAAAAAAAATTACTATGGGTACTGTGAACTATAAGAAGTAATTGATCCTTGACAAAAGAAAGACTGATGTTTCCTTGAGGCAATAATCAGCAAGCAGAAAATTGTATATTTGGGCATTTGATGCAAGTTGATAAAAAATGAATATTCCAAAGCAAGGTTGTGGAAAGTTAAGAAAGACAACAGATGAAGTGGATGGATGTGATCAAGGAATTCAGTGAAATCTCCTTGGGTGAATTATGCATTAATATCATATAGAAAATATATTGAGATATACAAACATTTGTTCATATAGTCATCAGGGTATGGCATAATTTGTTGACACCTAACTGTTTGCCTATCTAATAATATGTTAAAATATAATATCTGTAATAGCTACATAATTGCTACAAAATCCTTATAATAAAACCTTTTAGAAGTTGTTTTGAATCCAGTTTAAAAATAAGTACTGGATTACTCAGAGCCGTAAAGCAGTGATATAAATTTTTGGTAAACATGGGCATTCTTATTTGTGGGGGTGAGGGAAATAACAGAATAACAGAGTTGGAAGGGACCTTGGAGGTCTTCTAGTCCAACCCCCTGCTCAGGTAGGAAACCCGATACCATTTCAGACAAATAGTTGTTTAATCTCTTCTTAAAAACTTCCAATGTTGGAGCATCCACAAAATAGGGATTGGAGAACTTCACACAGGTAGCAACATTATGTCCTTCATAAATGTTATATTATAATTTTCACAAAGTTTAAGATAAAAATTTGGGCACTTGACAACCAGTATGTAATTTGCATAACAACTATAGCAAAACAGATTGTAAAATGTGACTTAACAACTTACTTAGCAACAGAAATTCTGATCCCAATTGTGATTGTAAGTTGAGGACTATCTGTGATCTTGTTATTTTAAACATCTTCAAATGGCAACTTACTCAAGATTCTCCAATGTGATTTTGTCCTTTGATGGTATCAGTTGAGTCCTTGGAGTATCCTGCTAGATAGTGGGAGGTAGTTTGATAGTTTTGCTGTTCTGGATTAACCGCTTCTTTATATGAAATGTCTATAAAGGTTTTGCCCAATAGTGATGTCAATATTACTCATTTAACTGACAACATCGAAGCAGTACTCTTAATAAATTATTTAGTTTTTTATTGTTTTAAATAATTCACTTTCTTAATTGTTCAAGCAACCCACTGTTTTCTCGGTTAGCCTTTTACTTTTATATCATTGACAAATAGCCTCAATTGTTTCTAACATACTAGTTTTGTAGAGGTTTTTTTTTAATTATTTAAATTCTACGGTATTGCTGGAACAAATGTTATCCTCCTGCTATCAAAGTTCAGGCAGTGTTTTCTCTTTCAGTGTTATCATTTCGCCCCTCCCTCCATACCTTATTCCCCATTACCAACAGTGCACATATTGCAAATTCAGCTAATTTGGAGTCTCTGGCATTGATGCTGAGGTGCATTTTCTAATTCAAAACCAAAATCAAAATCCATGATAGATTAGTCCACCTTGTTACCTAAGGAGGTAAAAATAACTCCCCCGTGAGCTGTGTTTTTGCATCAAGCTGTTGTCTCACAGCCGGAACGGAACTTTCAGTACTGATGAGTCTTCATTTAAGGAATAAGGAGCCACATGTAGCCTGAAACTTTAAAGAGCTCTTAAAATAGAAAGAAAAAAAAAGAAGGAAGGAAGGATAAAATGACAGAGCTGTATGTGATTTATGCACTCTGTTGACTAAGAGTGTTGAAAAATTATTTTAAAATCCTATTAACAATATTTTATTATGTATTCCTTGAAGCTCTTTAATGCTTTTGGTGCAGTAGAATATTGACACAGAGAAGTAAATTAAGTGGTTTGGATTTTTTTTTTTCTGCCTCAGGAAAAGAAGAGAAATATTTGTTGTGTCAGAACTTGAAAATGTATTTTGCTTATCATCAGTAAAAAGGTGAAATTTGAGGGAAGTAAAGGAGAACGCTGCAAATTTCTGAACCAAAGCTTTGTCTATAAAATAGACAATAGTCCCTGAATCATGTAATACTGCTACAGTAATAGAGAGTATCAGATCAGATGCCTCAGAATTTGGCGCACCTCCCCGATTTTTAAGACCTATATCAAGTCATTGGAAGAGAGTATCTGTTGGTTAAGAATCAAGTGTCATTAGCAGGTTGATCATAATAATACATCTCCTCCCTAGTCCAGACCAGAGATCTGTGGAAGTCTTGACCTGGTGGCTGGAGGCTGCAGGAGATATTGCTAAATCCTTGTTGTAAGATGTGGTTGGTGTTTGTCTGGAGAACTTGTATCTGGATGGAGTAATTGAAGTAATTGGGCCTGGATCTTGAGGCTTCTCCTAGACTCACAATTACTGCTAGATGAAAAGAAGACTGTGGCCACTATTAGATCAGTCCTGGTCATTTTACAGCCCCCGGGCCACATCCGGCCCTTTGGCTGTCCCTGTCTGGCCTACGTGAAGTAAATCGGAAATTAGAAATCAAAAGGCCACAGAAGCATCTTGGCTTCCTCAGTTAGAAAATGGAGATGAACACCGCCCTCTAGAGTTGGACACGACTGGATAGGGGAAACCTTTACCTTTTTGGGGGGCATATAACCAAAAAATATCAAAACTGATCACTTCTGTGGATACTGTTAGTAAGAAATGTTCCATGTGACATAAGTATGACTAAGTTGGTAATCAAGACTCAGATGAAATTGTTGATAGAGCAAAGCCATGACAGATGGTGGATATCTCTGGGTCCATCTACTGATGACTATGGCATATAGAAGGTTATGTGTGAAAGTAAGAGGAATATGTGGTAAAAAGCATGAAGTAAACAAATGAAATGCAAATGGGAATGTCATCTGTCCATGAAACTAAGAGTAAAGATACAGTAATTCTGAATGCACATGGTCTGATTTTATAGCATGGAATTGAATACAAGCAGGGAAGTATCATTTTAATTATGAATGAAAGGACTAAAATTTAGGTTGGAAAGTATGACTTGGTGATTTCTGGTTTATTACAGGACACCTAGGTCCATCTATTAGTGATAGTGGCATGATATCCTCCAATGAATGATGATAATATGTATTAAAAAAACCCAGACATGAGTTATGGGGGAAATTATGCAAAATGTTGAATGAATGTGGTTCAAAGGAAATCATTATTTGGATTAGATAAGTAGGGAGGAGATCAGAGAGTAGACAAAAAATAATTGGATCTTCAAAACCCCAAAAATGATTGAAGTGGTGACTTGTGAATATTGGCTTAGAGTCTTCTTGTTTCAAGTATGTAGCAGAAGGCTGTTCATGCATATAGTACAATGTCAAAAGAATGAAAATTCATCTAAAAGAATGGTTGATTTGAGTCTTTATGATGAAAGATTATGAGGAATAGTGAAGATTAAAAGGTGATGAGTAGTTCTGAATAGAGATGAACAGTTTTTGGTATTATCAAGAGGATTTTCAATTTCTATTTCTTACTTCCTTTTTGCACTTACCCCAAAAGATAATAGTGTAATAAGTATATTTCAATGCTTGTACCATTTGCTGACTTCTACATCCATATAAAGTTAGCATTTTTAAAGGAATTATTAATTGTTCATAAATTTTTCAATATTTAGTTGCACATGATAACAAAATCAGTTTTATTTCCCCTTCAGTAGGAAGAAATAGGCAGGAGTTACTATAGTACTGATAAAATGTAATTATTGAGGCTTCAGCTTTCATCTGTTTCAAGGCCCTTATCTATTATCCCATCCTTTTAACTGCTGAAGAAGAAATCTATCATATTGAAAGATTTCTGCAGACTCTTGTGCTTAAAAGTCCAAAAATCCTTTACCGAAGTAACAAGCCAGGTTTTCAGTGAACCTTCTTTCACCTTTTTCAAATTACAAAGGAGGTTTGTGAATTGAATAATCAGTACTCAACCATGCTGTGAAAAGTAGTCCTTGAAGCCTTCAGATACAGAGATTTCTGTGTCTAAGATAAGTATTTGTTAGTTCCGATGAATTCTTAAGGCAGAAAAATCTCTTTTCTGATTACAAATATTTTTTACATAAACTGCTAAATATTTTTCCATTGAAGTTTGCGTTAAAATGTCATACTTTTGGTAACTTTTAAAACTGCTATGAGGTCAAGATTTCTAAAGTTCTTTGTTCAAGAATTTCATTTCAGTAAACAATTTTGAGAATTGCCAATTCTAAATAGCCCAAAAAACATTATTTGGGCTCTTAAATGAATCTACATATCGCCAGTAAAGCACATACAATATTAGAAGTTATAGCCAGGGGGCCTCATTTATATTAATTTTTCTTGGCGGCACAAAAGTGCCCAGTTTGGATCTAAGGTCCTAAGGCTAGGACCAGGAAAATCCTCACCCTCCTCTGAATCCCTCAGTAACTTTGGTTGAGTCACCAATCTGACCATCACCAAGAAATCCCAGAGCTCTAGTCTAGATTAGGAAGTCATAAAAATCTCTGGGAAAGAACGCAACATCTATAATGATGCCAAGAATGAATCTCTCCATGTAATCATGTAAAACTCAACTCAAGAAATCCTTCTATCCTTATCACGTAGATAGCGTTTTGTCTTTTTATCCTGATTAATTTGTACTAAATTATAATTCATAGAATGTGAACATTTGTTTCTTTTACAAGTGTCAAAATTATCTCAGCACACAATTGAATACAATTTGTAGATTAACTAATCATTTATAGGCAACCTAGTAATATTACTTGCTGTTGTACAAAAGCTTAGCTTTATTTTTTACTTTATGATGTGTGTCCTCTTAAAAAAAAAGAGGAAAGGAAAATTTACTTTACAAAACATTGCTTATACAACTGGAAAAATAGAGAAGCTAAAAATTATATAAAGTCTTGGTTATTATTTCCTGTGATTTATCTACACCAGTGATGGCAAACCTATGGCACGCGTGCCACAGGTGGCACGCAGAGCCATATCTGAGGGCACGCGAGGCGTTGCCCTATGTCAGCTCCAGCACGCATGCATGATCTGGCCAGCTGATTTTCGGCCTTCTTTTTAGACATTTTCGCTCTCCCCAGGCTTCAGGAAAGCCTCCTGAAGCCTGGGGACAGCGAAAAACGGCCCAACCGGAAGTTCACTTGTGTGCTCACCCCCAGCCTCCTTTTCACTGTCAGAGGTTTTCAGGAACTTCTTCGGTTTTGGACAGTTGTAGCCAGGCCTCCCACACCTCGGCCCATTTCTTCTGCAGCCAGGAGGCTTTTTCTAAAAGCCTCTGCAGCCAATAACAGAACTCCAGATCGATCCGGAGCTCTGTTATCGGCTAGAGAGGCCTTCAGGAAAGCCTTGCAGGCTGCAGAAGCGGCGACAGAGGCCTTCAGGAAAGCCTTGCAAGCTGCAGAAGAAATGGGCCGAGGTGTGGGAGGCCTGGTTGCAACTATCTGAAGGTAAGTAGTAGGGCAGCTCCACTGAAGGTAAGTAGTAGGGCAGCTCCACAGCTTCAGTGAGGCCTGTGCGCATGCGTGGGGGGAGGGCATTGCATTATGGGTGTGGGCACCCACGTGCACGCTATCGCGCGCGCACGCACCCTTTTGGCACCCAAGCCAAAAAAGGTTTGCCATCACTGATCTACACCTTTGACTATGGACATTAGATGTTTTAAGTAATTTGTATACTTAAGGGACAGTCGAAAATTTTATTTGCAACCCATAAAAAAGTAGGTAGAGGAAGAATAAATGAACTGCAAATTGTTCCTAAATGAAGGAACAATTAGAGGGAAGAAACCCAAGATGCAACAAGCAATTTATTTGGGGGCATGAAAGTCTTCGTCTATCAATACAAGAGTAATTTAATATAAGAGGCATCAAATGAATAACTTTCCCTTCCAATCCTTTTTTAAAAAAATCTATCCAAACGCTCTATAGTTCATTGCCTTCGTAATCGAATCCATGTTGCTGATAGACCAAAACAACTATGTGTAAAATCTAAAACTTCATTTTAATGCCATTTGGAACATGATCTCCCCAACCCTATCCCCATCCCAAATTTAAATTGGCCCAAACCCTCAGGGCTCTTTGGATTCTTGCCTTGCCTGCACCAAGAAGATTACTACTCAGAAGCAAGATCCACTGTGTTCAGTAGAATTTGCTCTTGCAAATATTTTTTACAGTTATTTGTAAAAACTGAAAAGTACAATTCCTTAAAGATTTTGTACAGAAATCTCTGTTGAGAGGTGGACAGCGGTATATATGTTTGTAAGAAAAGTGAACTTATTCCTCAAATGAAGATTTTACATAACAAAAATGAGGGTGTGGTGCATTGATTTAATAGCACAGAATCTTAGCATTTTTGTGCCAGGGCTGCTTAAAAAAGATGCAGGGAAGGTTAGATAAATGCCATATTGGTGGATTCTGCACAGAGGTGGGTTCACACCGGTTCTATAGAACTGGTAGTAAACCAGTGGTGACGTCACGGAGCCGGTTCTTTCGGTGCGGTCCATGGACACCACCATCTTTTTTGGGGGGAATTTTTTTGCTGGTTTTTGCTTCTGCGCATGCGCAGAAGCCAAGTTTTCGGCACTGCGCATGTGACGCCATCTTGTTTTTGGCTTTTTTGGGGGGAATTTTTTGCTTGTTTTGCTTCTGCGCATGCGCAGAAGCCGAGTTTTTGGCACTGCGCATGCACGGCCACGTGCGCAAAGCGCAGCCACATGGCGTGCAATGCACGCGCAGCCACGTGGCGTGGGAGGAAGCGAACCAGCAGCAAGGTAAGTTACAGTAGAACCCACCCCTGATTCTGCAGTACCAACATCTTTACTATTTCCTTTCTGTTTTGCATTATAATCAGTGTTTTTGGTTTAGAAAATATATCCTTTCAAAGGAAGTACCTGTCTGCCTGCTCCCTTGCTTAATCATGATGTTCTGTATATCCAGTGAAGAGAGAGAAAAAATCTAGAGCATTAAATCATTTTACTCCTTCTAATTCTCATTGTTGGATAATTAGGTTGAGCTCATTTAAGCAAGATTTCCCCCTGGCTTTGGAGTCTCTGAGTGGATGATCTATAGAGAATTCACAGCCATACAAAAAAAAATTCTAAATAAATACGAAGTATTCCTTACAAATTAAGATTAAATTAATCCATGATGTGAGTTGATAAGAAGATATAACAAGCAGTAATTCTGCCTTCTTCATCTCCCATGTATTTGAATTTTAAATCAATAATTTGGTCAGCTAGAGCTCACTTAAACTCACAAAAAATATAAAGCGCTATGTGATTATTTCCTGTACTAGGTACCATTAAAGATAATTGAACTTCTTAAACAAATTTTGAGAGAAAGAGAAATATTATGTGAGCTATGTGACTTTTGCATCCACCACCTCCATCTCATTTTGCTAAAGTCAGACCTTGGATCCATGTTTAGTTGGAATGCTGTGATAATACACATACTTATTAATACTTATCTGGGTGTTTTATTCCTAAATGGACAATTAAACATCTTTGTAGCTGAGCTACAATTGTTGTTTCTATATCAGAATTCATAATAATCTCTCTAATCAGATAGTGACAAAGCAGTAGGCAAATTGGCTGATGTACAGTATTTTCTGTATAGATTTGTCCCACTAACAATTTATTTTAGTCCCATGTAATTATATAATGAAAATAATGGCTCCTGCTAGGAGCAGTTAACACATGGATTATGTGAATGAAAATTTTCTTTTCTCCATAGTGGTGGATATAGCATCCAGGAATGGGTTAACTCCGTCTACTAAGCTGATTGGACTGAGTCTGTAAAGCTGTTTAGGTCCCGCCTCTGTTGCTCTCCTTGGCAGCTTTTTGACTCAGTCACTCAGCTTGGACAGACGTGCCATCCATTTCTCCAATTTGACAGATTGAGTTATTCCTGAATGTTATATTCTGCTAATCTTCAAACAGTGAGTTTTTTTCCCTAGCAGACTCCCAGAACACCGGTTGAGTCGCTGGGCAGAGCTTCAGCAGTTGGGCTTCGGCTCACGCTGCCCTACAACAGAGCTTCAGCTCAAGTTCCTTTCTATTTCTGACAGAGAAATTTCTCACAGTCCTCAGCCTTCCTCAGCTTTCATCAGAGCGAAGGCTTGGCTCAATTTAACAACAGAACGAGACCAAACAAGGGGACCCTACAGCCGTATTGGAGTGTTCCTCATCTCCTTTGAATAATTACTCTGACAGCTAGTGTCGGCTTCAGCCGTTCATAACAGTTAACTTTCCCGCGTGCAAGAAACGGCAGTTGCGGTGGCCATTTTGTCAGAGCTGTCAAGCGAAGCCACTGAGTTGGAATCCTTGCGATCCTGCTTTTAGCAGGCTGAACTGTCTTTTGCTGAGCCGCTACAGTGAAAAGGGAGACCCTTAGCGATCCTGCCTTCTGGCAGAGCTAATTCCGAGGCACTTCTTCGCATAGGGAGTGTTTCGCTCCAGAGCTGCCAGGGGAGAAGTTCACGTTCCTCCCCTTGTCATAGGGATCGGTGCGTCCCGACATTAGCCGAGAGGGAGAAGGGTTGCGTTCTCGCGCCTCTCTTAAAGCGGAGCTTTAAGCTCCTTCATTGGCTGCTTTAATATTATTGGTCATCGAATGGCTGGCTGGAGGTAGAGAGATCTCCCCAGCCCCTACAGAGTAGCTTCGCGCTCCCGGCTTAGTGACTCAAAGCCACGCTCCACAAGGGCACGGCTGAGGCTTCCTCTCGGAGGTTCCTTCCCCAGTGTTGTTGGCGGAACTCTCGCGCTCCCAATTACTAGCAGCCTCCTATCCTCGGCAGTGGCAGCACCTTCAAAGTCCGCTGAGCCCAGCGTCCTAATTCTGACAGCTCCTGTCGCTAATAGACGCTTTTGGCGCCTATTTCCATTGATTAAAAATGGCATCCAGGGCTTCAGCTCCCACTAAGTCTGCCTCAGATTTTGGGGCCAAGAGCGGCAGAAAGGAGGGAGGATCCAAACAGACCTCCAAACATTCCTCCAAGGAGGCTACGTCCTCCAGAGGGTCCAAGGCGGCTAGCAAGGATGAAGAGCGCCATCACAAGGCACTCAGCAAGATCTGCAACAAAGCCTCCAGTAGACAGGATTCCCTGCCTGCAATTCCTGCAGACCCCAACACCTCTTCTGCTGGCTCTTTACTGACTTTGACCACTAGGGCACCAGATGCCAGCGTTTCTCCTATGGACCATATTCTGCCTAATTCTAACACAGAACTTTGGGGTCCAACATCTGATCACCAACTTACTGTGGAGGTTCCTCAACCACCTCCTAACAGGGCCAGGGCTGTTCCCGAGGCCACCTTCACCCCTACGGCTACTGGCCTCCAGACAATCTCTGAACCTACACAGCTTCTCCCAGAGTCCATGCAGTACATAATCACAGAGGCGATCAGACAGGGGATATCGGCTGGTCTACAGCAATCCCGACAGGACATTTCAGTGACCTAAGGGGGGTTCCTCCTCCCCAGACTCCAATCTGGATCCCTCCCACAAGGCGATTTGGGCAATACGTGCAAACAGGGCTCCTTTCCCTCTTCTCGAGAAGATCAATCCCATCTTTCTGAGGATGAAGGTCCTCCAGATCTGGACCTGTCCGACGACAAAAGTATGAGACCTGATCAGCCATTGTTTCTGGGTCTCTTTCAAAACTCTCTTTTCAAATCCTTGCTATATAAAGCAAAAAATGCGCTGGCCTTGCCCCATTGGTCCCAGATCCAGAACAGCAGATATATCAGGACATGACAGATCCGCTGTTTCTGGAACATACATCGGAGGACGATGTCATTCCTTCACCAAAGCTGTTCATCAACGTTATCAAAAGACAATGGACCTCCCCCGGTGCTGGCCCAAACCCATCGCCTACTGATAAGAGGCTGTATAATGTAGCACCGGATCTGGCAAGAGCCCTTCAGGTTCCATTGATAGATACCCCAGTGGTGGCTTTACATGCCTCCTCCACCATCCTGGGCGATCCGGCAGAATCCTTACGCCCCAAGGACAGGCAGACCGAACAGTCGCTCCAGAGGGCGCACCAGGCAGCGGCATGGGCTATTCGAGCTTCGACAACGGCGTCGTTTTTTACCCGGGCCTCCCTCATCTGGCTCCGCCAATTACAGGAGAGGATTCCGGCCGCTGACGTCCGTCTCCACCAGGACGTGAATAAGCTCATCGCCGCCGCACAATTTTCAGCAGATGCGACTCTCAGTGCTGCCAGATTCGTGTCAAGATCCATCGGCTCAACTGTAGCAGCATGACGCATGTTCTGGCTGAAGCACTGGCAGGCAGATGCTCACCACAAATGGCGCCTGGCAACGACCCCTTTTTCAGGAGGTCATTTATTTGGGGAAAATCTGGACCCCTTGCTTGTCGAATCCAAAGACCAACGAAAGGTCTTAACTTCCATTGCCAGGCGGGCTGACTATCGCCCTTCGCCCTATTTCTGCCGGCCATCTTTCCGCCCTGCTGATTCAGGTGCGGGGCCACAAAGATCCCAGGGGTTCTACACTCAGAGGCAGAGACAATGACAGGAACGGCCAGAGAGGGGTTGCCCCCTTAGGTCCAAACGACCCTTTCGAGGGGGAGGAAGTCATACCTTTAGATGCCCCAAGTGAATGCATTCCCGAGTACCCCATCAGAGACCAGACTGATGGCCTACTTTGCAGACTGATGGGATGAGTCCACCTCGGACGCTTGGGTCAGAGAGACAGTAAGATCAGGTCTCTCTCTTGAGTTCCTCTCTACTACCCCGAGGTTCTTTATCTGATGCCCTGTCTCCAGGGACCATTCCAAACGGATCCTCATGGAGACAGCTATCCAGCATTTGCTGGATATCCATGCCATCGAGGCCGTCCCTGAGGATCAGCGAGGACAGGGTTTTTATTTATTTATTTATTTTATTTATTTTATAAAATTTATATGCCGCCCAACTCCCGAAGGACTCTGGGCGGCTTACATCATAAAAAATAAAACATATAAAAACAATTTAAAAAAGAAAGGGGAAAAAAAACCCCCAACTATATTCAAAATAAAACATCTGGCCGACGGGACCTGAAGAAGGCCAACCCTGTGCGACCTCACTGGTCGATGGGAGGAATGTGGCATAAGGCGGTCACGCAGATAAACTGGTCCTGAGCCATGTAGGGCTTTAAAGGTAACAACCAACACCTTGAATTGTGACCGGAGCGCAATCGGCAACCAATGCAGCTCGCGAAGGATGGCACTTGTGTGGGTGTACCTTGGCACACCCATGACTGCTCGCGCAGCTGCATTCTGGACCAGTTGTAGTCTCCGGACACTCTTCAAGGGTAGCCCCATGTAGAGCGTATTGCAATAGTCAAGCCGTGAGGTGATAAGGGCATGAGTGACCGTGAGCAGAGCCTCCTTTATTCGATTCTGTTTGTGGTTCCCAAGACCTTGGGGGGATGGAGGGAAATTCTTGATCTTAAGAGACTCAACTGCTATATCTTTTATAATGGCGGTTTAAAATGCATTCACTTCTAACCATCCTAGAGGGCATTAGAGAGGGCGACTTCCTCACTTCTATCGACTTAACTGAGGAATATCTGCATGTGCCCATTATTCATCT
Source organism: Thermophis baileyi (assembly GCA_003457575.1). NCBI lineage: Eukaryota > Metazoa > Chordata > Lepidosauria > Squamata > Dipsadidae > Thermophis > Thermophis baileyi. Next base: position 4,724,288 of record QLTV01003388.1, read on the forward strand.
GCACAGACAATACCTCAGGTTCCAGTTTGCTGGTTCCCACTATCAATACACCACCATGCCGTTCAGGCTCTCATCAGCGCCTCAAGCGTTTACTAAATTATTGGCCGCTCTATCTTCCCACTTATGGGCCATACCCGTGCGTGTCCAGTGTTACCTGGATGATATTCGAATTCAAGCCTCATCTGCTCAACAAGCGCGTGAGGATCTACAGGTCACCATCCAGGTCCTGCAACACCACGGGTTCTCCATAAATTTGAAGAAAAGTCACCTATCTCTCTCAACTCGATTACTCCACTTGGAGGCTATCATAGATTCGGTGCAGGGCACTGTATTCCTTTCCCAGGAGTGACAAACCAGCCTTCGGGAGCTGGCGAGCAAAGTCCAGAGAGATATCTGCGCCCTTAGCTCTGCTCTCCCAGCTCCTGGGAAAAATGGTATCTACCTTTTCCATCGTCCCTTGGGCTCGCCTGCATTCCCGAGACCTCCAATGGTTTCTTTTGCCATTTCAGAGGTCAGGCAGGAGCAGTTTGCCGGCAAAGGTCTGAATCCTGATGGACGTCATCAGGTCCCTCAGCTGGTGGAGTTCTCAGCAAGGGCAGCCTTTTCAGGGAACCGGACCGCATCGTCCTCACAACAGATGCCAGTTTGTCCGGCTGGGGAGCACATCTGCCCTCCCAGATGGTCCAAGGGCGATGATGGAGTGAGCAGGACAGCACACGCAGCATCAATTGGCTAGAGCTCAGGGCCGTCCATCTGGCCCTATGCCACTTCCATCAGGCGGTCTCCGGCCAACATCTGCTGATAATGACGGACAACGTGGTCGCCAAGGCACATATAAACCGCCAGGGCGGCACACGGTCCAGATCCCTCATGGAGGAGGCCAGACAATTGGGTCTCTGGGGGGAAAGACATTTGCTCTCCATTCGGGCGGAGCACATCTTGGGAGTGGCCAACGTGCAGGCGGACTGGCTCAGCAGAGCCTCCATAGACCATGCAGAGTGGCGCCTGCACCCGGCCTTATTTCGGGAGATGACGGACATCTTTGGCCTCCTGGAAGTGGACCTGTTCGCCACCCCGAGAAACTCGCAACTCCCGAGCTTTTTCACCAGGTTTGCGACGCCGGGAGCAGAAGGGATCAATGCCCTCCGTACCCCATGGCCCCCGGGCCTATTGTATGCCTTCCCTCCTCTCCCACTCATCCCTTGTGTCATCAGGAAGGTCCTGACGGAGAGAGCGAAGGTCCTTCTCATAGCTCCCTACTGGCCAAGAAGGCCGTGGTTCGCAGACCTGGTGAGCCTTTCGGTGTTTCCACCCTGGAGCTTCCCTCAGGGCAGAGTCTCCCTCAGCCAGGGGGTGTTGGTCCACCCGGACCCTCAGTGGTTCCAACTGACCACCTGGCGCTTCAGCGGGGCGCTCTGAGGGAGGACAATCTATCCTCCAGGGTCGTCAAGACCATCCAGGCCTCCAGGAGACCCTCCACCACCCGTATCTACGATACCACATGGAGGACATTCTGCGGGTGGTGTGAAAAGGCGAACATTGTTCCCACGGCAGCCACGATAGCCCAGATCCTGGACTCCCTCCAGGACGGTCTGGATAGGGTGCTATCTCCTAACACCATCAGGAGACAAGTGGCGGCCTTGTCTTCAGTACTGTCATGTGGGAGGTTGGATTCCCTGGCTCTTCATCCCAGGATCCGCAGGTTTCTCCGAGAAGCTATCAACTTGTGTCCACCTGTGGTACATAGGTACCCGACCTGGGACTTGTCCAAGGTCCTTAACTCCCTCACAGGGGCCCCTTATGAACCGCTGCATTTGGCCAGCCTCTGCTATCTTTCCTGTAAGGTGGCATTCCTCGTGGCCATCACATCGGCCAGGAGGGTGTCTGAACTGGCTGCTCTGTCAGTAAGGGCGGACTTGTGTGTTTTCCACAAGGACAGAGTAATTCTGCGTTTGGACCCTTCCTTTATTCCAAAAATTAACACTTGGTTTCACAGAGCTCAGGAGGTGATCCTCCCCAACTTTTGTCCAAAGCCAGTTCATCCTTTAGAAAAGCGGTGGCACACCCTTGATGTACGACGGGCACTTTGTATATATATTGATTGAACTGCTCCTTTTAGGAAATCAGAATCACTATTCATTTCCTTTCAGCCGGCTTCATTGGGTTGCAAAGTGTCTCCGTCGACTGTGGGACGATGGATTCGATCTTCTATCGCCAAAGCCTACGAACTTCAGGCCCGGCTGGTCCCAGGTCAGATTACTGCACATTCGACTCGAAGCGCCGCAACTACAGCGGCGTGGGCTACCCCGGCCTCCCTTGAGGAGGTCTGTCGTGTGGCCACCTAGTCATCCCCTTCTCCATTTGTAAAACACTATAAAGTGGATGTCTTCGCCTCTGCAGAGGCGTCATTTGGCAGGAGGGTCCTGCAGCAAGTACTCAAGGAGTAGGGGAGCATGAACCAGACACAGCCCACCCGTACGGACAAGCCAGCTTTGCTATGTCCCATTCCTGGATGCTATATCCACCACTATGGAGAAGGGGCGTTGGTCTTACCTGATACGCTCCTTCTCAGGGGGGTGGATATAGCATCCAGCCCCACCCTGATGTCTGTCTGGTTCGGGACTTGTTGGTGGGAGTTTACATCATAGACTATGGCACGTGAAAGTCTGTCGCTTCGTTTTTTTGTCAAAAGTTGCCAAGGAGAGCAACAGAGGCGGGACCTAAATAGCTTTGACAGACTCAGTCCAATCAGCTTAGTAGACGGAGTTAACCCATTCCTGGATGCTATATCCACCCCCCCTGAGAAGGAGCGTATCGGGTAAGACCAATGCCCCTTCTTTTGTTTGGTTATTACAAAAAGAAACAATTTTGTATCTTTTGAAGAAAAACACTGAGTTACTCAATTTACATCATCTTTGTCTATAATGAGACAAGTTGATTATGTTTTTGCTAAAAGTTATGAATGGTAGGCAATGATGTAAGGGTAATTAATTTTTGATGCATAAACTAAAGGCTGGCTTAAATTGCAATAACAGTTATAAGGACTTTGTTTGCAAGTGCACAAGAATGCCCAATTGCTGTGGACTTCTATAAATAACTTGCTTAGAATAATTTGGCTTTCCTTTGTTGTATTCTGATATTTATTCTGCATATTCAAGAGTTTCTTTAAAACATGTATTGTTAAAGCATTATAATCTTTCTACAGTGCTATTGATAGTTGATTCTCTTGTAATGGTTGGAAATGAAGATTGTTCAATACATCCCTAAAAATCAAAATGTAGTTTGTTAAGCAAACTAAAGACATAAAATACTAAGTGCATTGCATTGCATGCATTGAAATACTGTCTTTCAAAGCTGCATTTTTAAATTAGAAAACTTAATCCAAGTTAATAATTGCATAGATTTGATAAGCAAGTTAAGCAGAAGCTTTGGATTTTTTTCTGCTAGATCATTGTAATTTAAAATAGCACAATTTGTTTTGTTAAATGTAAAATTTATCACTTAGAGAAAGAGGGGTTAGTTCAGTTCTGCAGAGGAATTATTGAGTCTGTCAGCTGTACCTCTATAACTCTGGTTTGGCTCTGCAACCAAACAAGACAAACACAGACTTCAACGGATAGTTAGATCTGCAGAAAAAATAATTGCTACCAACCTGCCGTCCATTGAGGATCTGTATACTGCACGAGTCAAAAAGAGGGCTGTGAAAATATCTATAGACCCCTCACATCCTGGACACAAACTGTTTCAACTCCTACCCTCAAAACGACGCTATAGGGCACTGCACACCAGAACAACTAGACACAAGTTTTTTTTTTTTTTTCCATCGTCTTTGTTTGTCAGTGAGTTTATGGGAGGTGTAGGTGCAAGGTTGTAGTTTTCCCTGGCCATTTCTTTGGAGTAGCACTGCTCCGACCATCACATCGCTGGCATCTGCCTGTAGGGGGCAACTCCAATACTTAATCAAGTGGAAAGGCTACCCTCTATCATAGGCATCCTGGATAAAAAGCAGAAAAATCCAAGCTGATAGCCTCATAGCTGAGCCTCGCAACTGCACCGAGGAATTTGCACCTCAGTAAAAACAACGCACATCCTAGCCAGCCAAAGTCAAGGCCATCTCCACAGAAACTAGTAATGGCCAGAGGGAGTGACTTCTACGACCCGGGAAATTGCTTCGTTGGGGAATGTGACTGATGACAAACCTTGGGGGGAGGAGGGAACAGGGTCAGAGCTGGGGCGTGAATTAAGTGAGGTCAGAGTTGGCTTCACTTGGAACGTGCCAACATGAAGCTCCTAATAAATAACTGGATTTCTTTTGAAGCTTGGCTCGAGGCTAATGATTTAATTAGGGCATCGGTCGGAACCCTGACACTGAGAGCATATGCACCAAAGACAAATTCCTTGTGTGTCCAATCACACTTGGCAATAAAGAATTCTATTCTATTCTATTCTATTCTATTCTATTCTATTCTATTCTATTCTATTCTATTCTATTCTATTCTATTCTATTCTATATATCCAGAGGTGGGATTCAGCAGGTTCTGACCAGTTCTGGAGAACAGGTAGCGGAAATTTTGAGTAGTTCGGAGAACCAGTAAATATCACCTCTGACTGGCCCCGCCCCCATCTATTCTCTGCCTCCCGAGTCCCAGCTGATCGGGAGGAAATGGGGATTTTGCAGTAACCTTCCCCTGGAGTGGGGAGGGAAAAAATTCTTGTTCCAACATTCTGACCATAAAATATTTGATTGATTCATATAAGTTTGACATTGTTAACATATATAGTTGAATGCCCTCCAAAAGCCTTAATCAAGGCTTTTGCTGTTCAGTTACAGGATGGGGTGGGCCACTGAGATGCTGGGCTACTCCAGGGAGGAATAAGGCTGGGAGCTCAAGGCAGAATTGCCCATTAAAATTGTACTTAGGATAGAACAAGTATTTCAACTGCATACCTCCCTCTATAATCTATATCTATATCCAGATCCAGATCTAGGTCTTAGATCTGTATATCAGCAAACTCTAATAAATTAAAAGAAAGCTGGATTGGGAAATTTAAACAAAGCTGAAGAGATCAGTAGCAAAACACTTCCATATCCTGCCAAGAAGGCTACATATTGTGTCCCCGGAGGTCATCAAATCTAATCTTTACAACAGTCATCAGCCAGTACAAAGAAAGTGGAGTACTGTCATTAAAAAAAGAAAAGGATACATTAAGAATGAAAATAAAAATAAATCTGGAAATATATGAAAAATCAGAAGATATAAAGGATATATGAATTAAAAACTAAAAGTATACATATCACAAAAGCGAAAGTTTAAAAAACCTAAAAGAAGGGGTAGGAGCATTAGATAGGTGTAGGGGAACATAAAAAGTTAGGATGCAGAAGAATGTCGCTATCGAATTCCAAAGCACTATGCTATGGGAAACTAGGTGCTCATTAAAACTAATTTATAGCACAGGTCATCTGGTGAATTTTGAGTGCTGCTGCACAGAACTTGGCAGCACTGTATGTTGTAGCCAGATTGGTATTTGAAAGCAAGTAGGTGATGTAAAATTGCCCTGTGTGCCCTGGATAATTATGCAGTAATAGTGAAATGAGGCTAATACAAATATCCCTGTAGTGCAGGCACTGGAAAAACACATGCTGTTTTATTTCTGTTGTCCAGAATTACAGGGGCATTGTTTCTCTGGGTAAGCAATCTTCCTGTACAAGTAGTCTTTCATTTAGTGACCAAAGACATAATGGCACTGAAAAAAATGACACATGATCATTTTTCACATGACTGTTGCAGCATCCCGATGATGCTTGATCAAAATTTGAACTCCTGGCAGCTGGCTCATATTTATGACAGTTGCAGTATCCTGGGGCCACGTGATCACCTTTTGAGACCTTCTGACAAGCACAGTCAACAGGGAAGCCAAATTCACTTTTTTGACAATGTTACTAATTTAAGAACTTAAATTAGTTCACTTAACAATTTTGGCAAGAAAGGTCATAGAAGGGGGCAAAACTCACTTAAGAACCGTGTCACTTAGCAACAGAGATTTTGGGCTCAATTGTAATTGTAAGTTGAGGACTATCTGTATTACATTTGAGGACAACTGAGTAGAGAGCATGACATTGTGCCAGAATAAACGCCCTTCTGTACTTAGGTACTTGAGGTTTAGTTAAGTATGCCATAAGGGAGGGAGAATACCTATTGGATTCCCTGGCAATAAAGTTTGGGCTCCTCGGTAGATTCAATTGGTGCTCTGTGTCTACATGCTTTACCTGACTATATCCCATGCTGAATAGGGATATATAAGAGAGAGGCCAAATATGAGATTTTAACTGTAATTGCAGGTGGATTGAAAATCATCACTCATAATTAATGGGGCAAAGGGGAAAAGAGGACCGTCTGACCCAATAGTTGAGTATGGTCAGCCACACTCTAGTCCAGTGGTTCCCAAAGTGGGCGGTACCGTCTCCTGGGGGGCGGTGGGATGACTTAGGGGGACGCTAAGAGGCAAGGGTGGCGGCAGGGGGGCGCTAAGAGGGGCAAGGGGGGCGGCAGGTGGTTCACCATACCAGTAGTGACAGCCTGAGGCCGGCAGAGCTCCATAAGTGCGCGCCCTGACGCTTCCCGGCCCGCAAAGGTCCCGGAGCCGAAGCCGGGAAGGCGAGAGGGGCGACAGCCTGAGGCCGGCAGAGCTCCATAGGTGCGTGCCCCGACGCTTCCCGGCCCGCAAAGGTCCCGGAGCCGAAGCCGGGAAGGCGAGAGGGGCGATGGCGGCGGCAACCGCGCTCCGGCAGCGTCGCGTCCCCTGTCATGTGCAGTCCGGGAGCGCGGTCTCTGGGCTGGCGGGGGCCTTGGCGGGGCAGGCAGAAAGTGGAGAGCTGGCGGATGGGCGTGCCGGGTGGTCTCCGAGCCTCGCCAGGAAGCTAAGCCGAGCTGTCGAAGAAAGACAGACAGAAACAAAGAAAGATGGCAGGCAGGCAGTGAGTCAGAAAGAAAGAAAGAAAGAAAGAAAGAAAGAAAGAAAGAAAGAAAGAAAGAAAGAAAGATAAGCCGAGCGACGGCTGGGCCAATGCGCTCCCGCCCGCCCCTCGCTCTGGCCGTCTCCTGGGAAGTTCGCGGGAAGTGGTGGTGGGCGGAGCTGGGCAGGGCGGAGCCGCCGGTGCAGCAGCGCCCGATGAGAAAGGCCCCTGCCAGCCCAGAGACCGTGCTCCCGGATGGCACATGACATGGAACGCGATGCTGCCGGAGTGCGGTTGCCGCCGCCGTTGCCCCTCTCGCCTTCCCGGCTTCAGCTCCAGGACCTTTGGTGCGTGTCAGGGCGCGCACCTATGGAGCTCTGCCGGCCTCAGGGTCCACCGGGCTCCGGGCTGGCGGGGGCCTTGGCGGGGCAGGCAGAAAGTGGAGAGCCGGCGGATGGGCGTGCCGGGTGGTCTCTGAGCCTCGCCAGGAAGCTAAGCCGAGCTGTCGAAGAAAGACAGAAAGAAAGAAAGAAAGAAAGATGGAAGGAAGGAAGGAAGAGAAAGAAAGAAAGAAAGAAAGAGGGAGGGAGGGAGGGAGGGAGGGAGGGAGAAAGAAAGAAAGAAGAAGAAGAAGAAAGAAAGAAAGAAAGAAAGAAGAGAGATGGTAGGAAGGAAGAAAGACAGAGAAAGAAAGATGGTAGGAAGTGGTAGGAAGGAAGGAAGACAGAAAGAAAGAAAGAAAAAGAAGGATGGGAGGAAGGAAGGAAGACAGACAGACAGAAAGAGGAAGGAAGGAAGGAGGAGGAAGAAGAAAGAAAGAAAGGAGAAAGAAAGAAAAAAAGAAAGAAAGCAAAGAACGAAAGAAGGAC